>NJRQ01000709.1:22533-38746 GCA_003063805.1 Aphaenogaster ashmeadi
GTTTCAGAAACGTTTCAAAGTTTCAGAAATGTTTCAGAAACGTTTCTGAAACTTTGAAACATTTCTGAAACATTTCTGTTAAGTTTTGTGCTGTGTGGGTAATCAGGATTGGTCTATAACGAGTTAAACTCTGGTTAAAATAGGTTGTGGAACTGGGCCTTAAACCTAATCAGGATTGGTCTATAACGAGTTAAACTCTGGTTAAAATAGGTTGTGGAACTGGGCCTTAAAATTACTCCCAATAGAAAAAAAAATTTTTTTAAATGGCACATGAAGCGACATCTCTTCAAATAACAAGGAACTGCGTCGTCGAGTCGGTAAAGCAGTGCGCCGTCGTTAAAACAGGGCGCATATCCATTCGTTCTACATTACCTTGCATCTTCCAGATCTGCAATGATTTAAAACGCCGTTATTATATAAATAAAAGCTCTCTGTCAAAAGGATTCGAAATGACGGAGTCTCCGAGCACAAGTTCGGCCGCTAATATCTGCGAATTGTAAGTTCGGCGTTTTATTAAATGTTATATATTAAACGTTTAACTTAATGTAATTTGTAAAAAGTATCCACGTGTAAAATTGCGAGGTTACAGTAAACACGAAGCTAAGATCCTGAAGAGCGAATATTGTAATTTTACTAATTTTTATCTGTTATTGTGTCAACATGCGTTTTTCTTCTTGTATTAGATGCAACAAGCGCACACGTTTGTATACCTGTCCTCGATGTGGCATAAGCTATTGCGGGGCCGAATGTTACAAGTCAGACGCGCATACGGATTGCTCCGAGAGCTTTTACAGACAATGCGTCGAGGATGAGCTGAAGTCTCAGGAGAACGATCCGGCTGCTAGGCAAAAAATGATGGAAATCCTTAAAAGAGTGCACGAGGCAGATCTGGAAAATGATATCTTAGAGGACAATTCGGACGAGAAGAGCAGCAGCGGTGAGGACTATCCATTGGATTCAGACGACGAGCAAGAGGTAATTATAATAAGAGACCAATACTTTAGAAGTTTGTTTATCATTTGCTCATTCTTACGAATCTTATCTTTCAGCTTCTTGATTTAGAGACCAGATTACAGAATGTTAATTTCGAAGATCCAAATGAGCTCTGGTCAGCCTTATCCGAAGCGGAGAGACAAGAATTTGAGGCGCTGATAAAAAATGGAGAGGCGGAAAAGTTGCTGCCCAAGTGGGTGCCATGGTGGACTTGCCGTGTGGAAAGAAAATTAATCCAGCCCATTGAAGAAGACAAAGATGCTTATAGTGATTTAAAGTATCCTGCTTTGATAGATGTACCGTTATTTAATGAATTGCAGGTTAGTAACAACAGATTCATAATATGCAATTAGAGTGATACGACTAAACATTATTATTTGCGTTTAGAAAGCATCCCCTTGTGTATATTTTAATATGATAAATGTGATATATGCATATGCGTATATTGCTCTTTACTACATTGGAGATTATTTGAACTGTGCCGAGGAAGCTGCCAGTGTTTTTCTGATTATCTGTGGGAACATGAGAAACAACGAGGTCTTCAAAGATGCAGACTCGCCAATTGAATCCGTTATAGAAAACATAAAAAGCGTGAGTAGTTTGTATACATATATGTTGATATAAATGTATACATTATAATGGTATTATTAAATACATATGTAGGTTGACTGGCTACCACAAGATGAACAAACTATAGCGGCGCTAAGAGAAGCTGGCGTTTCCATTTTGCAAGGACCAGGCACTGAAATGAAAACCGTCTATACATCTGCAGCACTTTCCGAGCTTCATCGATTGTTGACAGCAGCCAAGGAAGAAATTTCTAGTCGTAAGAGCGGCAACCAAGAATTTACAAAGAGATTTTCGCAGAAACAGAGCAACGACCCAAATCTGTCGAAAAAGAGTATACTTCTGTACTTAAAGAAACTAGAATATTATTTATCGTGGATAAAAAGCACTGGAGCAGGAGTTTTGTAAATATGAAGTTTTATTATTTATTAAAACTGTACGCTGTATTATTAATAATAGCTCATTATTAATAATATTATAGTTATCTTTAAATTAGGTGCTCGAATTGACGCCCGTTAACATTAATACAAATGATGTAATCTGTGACGAAACAGCACTCTGAATTGTTTCTGAACTAAGTCTATTGCACGTTTCGAGAATTCGATCTTTCATATTCTCTACCGTTGTGGGTGACTCATTATACACTGTGGGAGCTTTCCAACAAGAGACATATCGACACAGGAGTTATTTTATCTTTGTTCGATATTCAGTGAAAGACAAAAATAGAATGACTTCTGTGTCGATATGTGTCTCTTGCTGGAAAGCTCCCGATATCTTTCAATGTACCCCACAAGAAATAATCCAATGGCGTTAGATCTGAATGAGGTAGCCATAAAAATTCTCCACAACCGGTTGCATTTGAACAATTTGGTCAATTGATCCATGCGATTGGTCAATTCTCTCTCTATCCGAGATCTCTGACCGATTTCTAGCATCGTGGACAAGACTTAACAGTGGCAGAAAAAATATAACGTTCTACTTAAAAAATGAAGTTGACCTTGAAATTTTTTAAACGCCTCCACTTATAAAAAAATGTATACACTATGTAATGACCCCCTCGAAGTCATGCAACTTTTGTATATAACAATTTTTCGTATAACTTCTAATTTACAAGGTTTTCGAGGTGTGCAAGTTAGGTACCCCACCCTGTATGTCTGTACTTTAGAGGTAAATAATCGTATATCCATTGTTATAAATTTAGAGAAAATAGGGTTTAAAGTTTTAAATAGGGAAAAAGTGAATTTTTTTAGATATAAAAAAAGTAAAAAGTAAAGTAAAGTATAAACTCAATCCAGTAAACACCAACCAACAGTAACGTTGCATCAATGTTATAATTTCCTACTCATTGTCAGCAATGTAAATGCAATATAACACGCATGTTACATTACATTTACATTGTTGAGTGGGAAATTATAACATTGATGCAATGTTACTGTTGATTGGTGTTTATTATAATTATTATATAATTATGTGTAAATTATAAAGTATTAACTCAATTTTGACAAAAAGTGGACATACGATCTTTTACCTCTGAGGCACACACACACACACACGCGCGCGCGCGCGCGCGCATTTTCTGTTATTCAGGTCCGTCTGGACGGACCTTTATGCTTCCTCCTGCGACTTACGAACACACCCTAGCAGACGACGTTACTGACGTTTATTGCGAATGAATTATTGCAGGTTGCCAGTCAGTGGCGATCAGTCGGCTGCAAGATGATGGCGGATGAGAGATTGTTTTTCTCGAACGCCGTCCAACAATTGGCGAGATGTTTGGCCGCTATCAAGCCTACGCCGTGGGAAAAAGTAAGTTGAATCTTCCCGAGAGAGTCCTCCGATCGAACATCGATTTTTCGACCACGGGCAGCTATCACACTCCGCGTTTTCCATCGATTTTATCGCGGCTAACCACAGGAAATGTCAGCTGACATCCTGACATTTTCATGTTATGACATAATCCAAAGGATATCACGTCACTTCGAGAATTATTATAGTCATTTACGATACGCGATAATTAATGTTGCTGTCTTGTAAAAAATTATGATTGCAACTTGCATAATGACTTTGAAAAAATCTTGCAAAATGCAGTAAACAATATATTTTTGCAGTGGCATAGAAATATGTACTCCGGAAATTACGCAGTATAAGTTATCGAGATTACATGATAAATGTGCAATTATTTATAATATTGTAGCAGGAAGAAATTGATATTCTATAAGATTGTGATTATTTATAAAGTATTAATCAAAAATGTAAGATCATTTTTATATTATTTTATTATAATGTATAGAGGAGAATCCCCTATTATGAGATAGGCTCCTAATATGAGATAGCGGGGTTTTTGCTAAACTAATAGGCCTCATTTGTTGGTTCCACCATGAACTTATTGTTCTTGGGGTGAAATCTATTTAGTGGTAAATTCATTGTTAGATGGTGCGTGTAGTCGTTGCGAAAAAAAATTTGTGAAATTGGATGTTGTTATTGAGATGAATCTTTAAACCTTGTTTATTATATAATAAATAAATATTTGGCAATAAATTCTGCATGCAGTGATAGAGTAAGATCGTATTAATGGGAAAATACATAGGAAAATATGTTGAATTGCTTAATTGTACACTGAGAAAAAAAAGTTTATTGAAAAACTAAAATATTTAGCCCGACACGTTCAACTAAAACATTAGTTGGTTTAACTGAACATTAGTTGAATTAACTAATTCTTGATTAAAAAATTTTGATGGTTGACATGAATGAACTATACTTTTTTTAATTCAACTAATGTTCAGTTAAACCAACTAATGTTTTAATTGAACATATCGGACTAAATATTTTAGTTTTTCAACAAACTTTTTTTCTCAGTGTAGAAGTTAGATTTGGTGATCGCGAAACCGCAAGGTGTGGGGCTCGTAATATGAGATACTCAGGGTACTCCTAATATGAGATAACCTGTGCTCGAGTGACAACCGTTGCTGGAGTATAAAGTTATTGTACAGTAATAAAAGGAGGGAAAATACTATGTTAAAGTTAAGGGAAGGTTTATATACGAAATTATAAGAGTGCTGACGGTGATTTGAGGGGGAAGGGTAGAGGGGGAAGATATTGGGTATAAGTGCCCAGTAAGCAAACTGTAGTATGCCAGCAGATTGACAGATTCGATCAGAAAAATACAACAGATCCAGTATCATCTGTGTCCGCATTAAGCTCGTGTTTTGCCGGCAGGTTTTGCTGACAAAATCTAACAGCAGATTTGCAGCAGAAACCGAACAGAATCTGTCGAATGCAGATTTTGTTGTATTTCTGCTGCCAATCTGAGTCAAATTGTGTAATAAATTTCAGAAATCAAGATCTGCTTGATTTCTGCTATCAATCTGCTATCATATTTTATTGAACAAACTTTGCTATATTTCTGTCAACATTCTACCAACAGCATTGTTTATGTCAGGTCCTGTGTAAAATCTGTAGTCTTTTGTCAAATTTTGTAGCAGGCACTTTGCAAAATCTGTTCTCGACAGACTTGATTAACTGGGTGGATTTGCGATTATTGCAAATAAGTTTCTCCATTACATTTGTATTTCAGAAACATTAAATAAAGTTTTCTAATTGCAATACTGATGTATTTTGCACTTTATTAGCGATTTCTCGGGGTATCTCATATTAGGAGTATACTTTTTCGATTTTGCATAAAGCTCTATTTTTACATTTTTTTAATTTTCAAAAAAAATAATATTTAAATTAGATTTTACATTTCAGCATCTTTAAAGCTTAAATTCCCTTCAAAATGACCTATTACATTTTTAAATTCTGCCCATAGACTTCCGGCAATCACACAAAATGAACTTGGTATCTTAAATAGGGGACTTTCTTCTACATATATATATATATATATATATATATATATATATATATATATATATTTATATTATATTATAATATATAAACAATACTCTAATATTAATTATATACAATATAAATTATTAAAATATAATTGTAACATTTTAAAGCATTTTATAAGATTTTCTCTTTTAAAATAGTTTATCTTGTTTAATTTTTTGTAACCAAAGAAGTTAGATCAATGCAATTTTTATTGGGATATAAAAATAACTTTTTTCATGCTTAATTGTAGGTAGCCAAACTATACAAGTTATGTCCACAAGATTCCGCTCAGGGTGTATTCCGCTTGGATCAGAGGGGTCAGGATGCGACTATTGCATTAGGAATTTACTTTTTGGAATCCGGTCTGCAACACCGGGATAAAATTTTGCCGTATCTATTGAGATTATTGCGCGGTCTTCCGAAAGCGGTGTGGCGAGATGAGGTGAAATGTAAGCTCGCCGAGCGGGTTCCTGTCGCGGAACGCTTCAGCTTTTGCTTGAACACACTACTGAGCGATGTGGCGGCCAGGTGCGAACCGGCGCGAGAAGAAATCATCTCGACGCAGGTTGAGATACTCGCCGTCCTGACAAATCTGATACGTGGATACAAGGATCAAAACAGTAATAGGGGCTTGCAAGCAAAGAGTAAGTACTAATAAACGTATTGAAATCCAGACAGTGTAAGTGTTTTTATATATATTGCAGCAAAAGTGAAGATATATAGATAATAACTTTTGAAAGAATAAAAAGATATAATTTAAAATAAGCTATATTAACAGAGAGATTAAAATTTTGAATCATAATGAATTTTTTATTATAAATATTACACTAGGCTGTCATTTTAAGGCATGTTCCGTGTTATCTAATAAGAAATTTTAATTCTGACATTACATATTGTTTTAGTATCACTATGCAAATGTTTGGTTCCGGTGCTGATTGGTCTGGCAAGATCAATGGGTCGCTTTGCGTGTACGGATCCACCTTTACTCTGCCGCATCTTTCCACGGCGGGAAACACCCTCGCCGACAAGCAGCGTGGAAAATCGCTTGATGCCCGACAAGAAACAACACAGCTTCTCAAACTTCAGGCCCATCATCCCGCGATCTCTGAGCGGCAACTTTAATTCTTGTATCGACAACGCGTTGCCGGGCTATGACAGCCACGATTATCACCGTGGCAAGAGACCGTCGCTACAGTCCTTCCTGTCAGTGCCGTACGATCCGACGACGTATTTCTTCAGCCGTTACGGGTCGAGTTTCAATCAGTTCCCACAGATGCGCTGTAATGAGAGCCCCGAAAGAAGGGCCGGGATGCAATTTACTGTGGTGCATTTACAGAGTGTGCTAGCTTTGGCCAAAAAATTACTTACCAAGGAGATCCTGACGTTTCTAGACGAAGAGGCGCAGCAAGTAATTTTGTTCATATTACACATGATTAATTTTTATTATGTTTGTATCTACGCTTATATACATATAATACTAATTAGTTTTGCAATGATTTTCAGGTGTACAGTTCCGGCCAAGTACACATTTTCCCATATCGTACGTTCAGTGAGACGATGAATCTAGTGATGGTGGCTCTGTTGCGCGAGCTGCTGCAAAATCAGCGTGACTTACCGGCTCCGTTCACAAGGGACGTGCAGGAGTTCGTGAAGGGCCTGTTTCTTTCCGGTCAAACGGAACTGCAATCGCGACAGCACGACGCGAGCGAGCGCGAGGACATCGACACGAATTTCCGGACCGTGAATCGCTTTAAGGTGAATGTGATGGCCAACTCCGCGTGCGTGGATCTGTTGGTCTGGGCGATTGGTGACGAAACAGGTAAGCATGTCTATTTGTCGATGACGAAACAGAGATCGGGAGCCGCGGAAACGTCTACTAAAATTAGGAGCACCACACTCACGAAAGTAAATAATCTGTACACTGTGGAATAGTTTCGTGATTGTGCCTTGTAACTCTAAGTGCATGGACAGTGTGACCGCGAGATATCAATGTCTGTTTCGATCGCGATACCCGCCCAAGCACAGATCTTTTAAAGTTCTCACGTTATTTTTCCAGTATCCGGCGAATATGATTTATCCGCGCTGTTCGCAGATATCAGTTCAATGCTGATCGGCAAGGGTATATTGATTTACCCGTGTGTGTTACATTCTCGTTAACATGTCCGCTATTAATACTTATTAACAAATGTCTTTGCTTGGTTTGCACGATAACAATTCGCTGACCGTTTCTTCTCGCATATATATTTGATTGACTTTAAATTGGTGTAGTAGATAAACTGTTAATCCAAGACTTGTGAATTTTGTTAAGAAATTTTGTGAACTTTCTCGTATTAATTTTTCAGAAAACGTTTTTTACATATATAGATTTTTACGCACGTAGGGACACTTACAAAGCATCTTCATATATGCTGTGTCTAAATAACCAATCAATAACTCTATAAAACGTTGCAATTTATATATATTTATATATATAAATCTATTATATATATATAATCTATATATATATATATATATATATTTATATACAGAGAGAATTTGTACATTAATTCGCAGGTGCGGACAGTTTGTGCGGACGACTTGTGGAAAAGATTAATTCCAATCATGGACCCAAGCTTGTGCTGGCACATATGCCATTATTGATGGTTTGTCTTGAAGGATTGGGAAAATTGGCGCAGAAATTTCCCAACATAGCCAGCACGTCCATATACTACTTACGAGACTTCCTCATTGCGCCGTCGCCAATTCTTTTGAAGCTATATCGACAGCACAGCGAATATTCCATGAAGGAACATCAGTTTAAAGTGCTGGGTAAAATAGCTGTTTTGTCACATATATCGTTAATTTAATTAATCATTATTTGTTACATAAGAAATGTGATATATGCATACGTTTTGACAGTCCAAGGGAAGGAAATAACTGATACGAAACAAACAACATCATCGGTACACACGGCGTTTGAGAAACTTCGTGACGCAGCTATCGGCAATCTCTGCATCGCTCTGGAAGCCGCGCATTCCGTCAATCCGGATTGCGTCCCAGCACTCGTGGCTAGTGTCTCGAACAGATTATACACTGCGGATATATCTGACGGGTACTTTCTATCAAAAAAGTTTGTCAACATTTACATTTTTTCTAATAAGCGCAAGTAAAACGAAATTACAATTTCCGTTTGGTTTCAGCGAAAGCGACGAGAAGTTAAAGAACGAAGTGGTATCGAAGAACATCGTGATCATGTTGGGCCACGTCGCCGTGGCGCTGAAAGACACCCCGAAGACAATGCGCACGATCTTCCCGTTTTTCCAGCAGCTCTTCTGCCGCACTCCCAGCGACCTCGACTTCCTCATAGTGGATCAATTGGGCTGCATGATCATTGCCAAGTGCGAGCCAAAGGTGTGAATCAACACTCAGAATATTCAGAATCACTTATAACATTTTTTGAATGACTATTATTGTGGACTTTTTACGCAGATTTATGAAGGGATAATGCAGATGTTCTCCATGTCGTTGGGATCAAGTACAGCAACGTACGCCGCGAACGACGACCGGAAACAGTATTGCCATGTTTCCAAGGCGGTTACAAACGCCCTGGCGAACATAGCGGCGAATCTGCAGGGCGAATCGGAGTTGGATGATTTGTTGCTGCATCTTCTGGAACTGTTCGTGCAGTTGGGTCTCGAGGGTAAACGCGCCAGCGATAAAATGCCGAATAGTATCATTGCGACGGTAAGGTCACTTAGACCTGTAATCTTAATAAAAGCCAGAAATAATTGGATGAAAAATATTCTTTTACATAACACATTGTTTTACGCAGAAAGCAGCTACTAGTGCCGGAAATCTAGGAGTGCTCATCCCCGTAATTGCGATATTGGTGCGACGTCTACCGCCGATCAGACACCCGCAGAAACGACTTTTGAAATTATTCAAGGACTTTTGGTTATATTGTGTTATAATGGGCTTCGCCGCAGATCATCCCTCGAGATTGTGGCCGCCCGAATGGTACGAGGGCGTCAAGGAGATCGCCGTCAAATCACCCTACCTTATTTCTCAGACCAGTGCCCGTCTTGAAATGCGAGAGTTGCAATATACATCGGCGGTGCGCAACGACAGTGTCTCATTAAATGAGCTACAAGAACTGCGAAGTCAAGTATTGAAGATAAGCACCCGGTATGATTTACTTTGCCATGTTTTCCAACTTCTAGTTATTCATTTAATTAATATTAAATTTCTAATTATAAGAAAATTATATATTTTATTTTATTTTATTATCCAATTTTTCGAATCTATTATAAAATTTCTGATTCTCTTTCAGCACAAACGACATATCAGCGTACGTGACCAAACTACAATTTGCACAGTGCACATACTTGCTGTCCGTCTATTGGTCAGAGACTTTACGGGTGGCTAACAGTTCTGAACCCAGTCTGCAACCGATAATGGAATACTTATGCGACACCGATTTGCAGAAGGACAAGAGCGGCATGTGGCAATGCATATGCTGCGTAGCGGACTCCGTGTTTGCGAAATTTAAGGACGTGATGCAGCGTAAACCGAAGGATGAACAACGCGAGAAGGAACTTGAGAACCACGCGCAATTTCTGCTGGTGCATTTCAATCACGTGCACAAGCAGATCAGGCGGGTGGCGGACAAATACCTCAGTGCTTTGGTAGATGCTTTTCCGCATCTGTTGTGGAACTGCAAAGTTCTTTGGAGTATGTTGGACATATTACAGGTATTTTTATTGTTTTATTATATTTATATTGTTTTATTATACTCTATACTTTGTCAGATTTCTTTATACGTGACCATTACAGATTTTATCGTTCTCGTTACAACTTGATCCAAATGAAGAAACTCCTAGCTTAAGAATACCTGGCACGCCATATAGCATCGAGTTGATGAATACTCTTGAAGCAAGAGAGGTATGATGTTACTGTATGATGTATGCTTTACTTGTTAAAATAAAACAGATTCTATGATGTCGCGTGAATTGCAGATTATCGTGAAGGATTTTACCGCGAGATGCAAGGGCATAGTGCAGGAAGCCATGAAGTGGGCGCCGCAAGCTACTAGATCGCACTTACAAGAATACATCAATCAAATACCGTCTTCTGGCATGCGTCATCATTCTGGTTTGTCGCTGGCTATTGATTCGGTTCTCGAATTTGTGGACACTGCAATTCCTACAGTAGTTCCAGCAAACGTACGTAGTAATGTTTAAGCGTATCGTACGTCGTTTTATTTAAAAAATTTTAGATTTTATCTTAACCGTTCTTCTATTTAATGCATTGTATAAATAAATAATAATTGTACTCGCTGTTAATTATATTGACGGAGGAATATATTTAATAGACGAATTCGTTGGATAAGAGACCACGCTGTGCAAAGGGTGCGAGTTCGTGGCTGCTGTCGATGATGTCTACGAGATCGTGGCACGCCGGCGAGGTAGCGGGTATGCTCGCCCTCGCGCGCACTGAGTCGCCAACCTCGGAGATGAGTCTGGAAGAATGTAGGGATAAAGTCATCGAGAGATTGATCGAAGCCGTTCGCCGCGCTTGTCAGGATCGCGACGATACCGCCCATCGCGGAGCTCTTTGGCGTGCTACCGCTCTTTTAATATCCATGCCTGGTAAATTTAAACCAGTCAACTTTATTAAGATCTTTGATTAATTTGTTAGGCAATTTATCAGCTGTTCTCTTCAATTTGCACTAATTAGATTTCGCACTTTTAGGTATACACAGACGATTATTACACGCGGTCACGTGCTCGCAGATAGAACTATTCACGACCGCAGCTATGACTACGGCAGTCGAGTGCTGGCAATGGATCTTAACCGTACGACCAGATTTGAAGTTGCGATTTTTGCAAGAGATGTTACTCGCGTGGCAGTATACCGTTGACAAGAGGATGGGCCTGTTTGCACCGAGCGAGGAGGAGGTCAGTCCGCTCGCTGTCTACGAGGGTTGCAAACTCGGGCCTAATCCGCCGCACGTGAAATCGCACGATATCTGGGTGACCTTCATAGTGGAGCTCGTCGAAACAGCCAAGTACTGTTGCCAGGAGACGGTCGATATGATCGCCCTACTCCTGCATCGCTCGTTACCCATGACCGTCGGTGCATCCGGCGAGGAACCCGGCATCACTCGACACGTCGCCGCGGTCGGCGTGCGTTTTAAACTTCTCTCATGCGGCTTGGTATTGCTGCAAGGTGACGTTTTACCGAGGTAGTATATCCTCCTTTATTATCGTGTAAACGATGACCATGATAGAAAAAATAATTGAATTTATTTTCACAGAACTTTGAGTAAGAACGTCTTGCGAGAACGTGTTTATTCCAATTGTCTGGATTACTTCTGTCGAGAACGTCAGTTGCCGACCCAAGAGATCGACCAACTTAGCGAAGACATAGTTACGCTAATACGCTTTTGGCAGGTAAGCGCAGCGTGTTAAAAATTAAGAGATGAATTAAGATACTGATTCTTTATAGGAATTATACGAGATCATCTCTTTTGTTTTTTTAATAAAATGCCGGAGTTTTTGTTTGCAATCTAGCACTACTCTATTTTATATATTTCCACAGGTGATGCATAGCGACAAAAAGTACTTAATGATGACAGGAGCCGATAACGAGTTTGAGATAGTGACATCTCACAATACTTATACAACTTATACAACCGCAATGATCGTCCCAAGCGAGACAATCGGTTCGTTAGCCGCCACGTTAGCTCCTACGCCGAACGACTTCTCGAGATCATCCAGCAACGTGTGGATGAACACTATGCCTATGTCGACCAGCACTAATACGTTGAGCAAACGCAGCAATCGCAGCAAACGAATTATAAATGCCAATGTTCTCGTGAAAGATTACATCAAGAAGAGAAATTTGATTCTCGAGTTGTTAGCGGTTGAAATCGAAATGTTACTGGTAAGTTCTCGATAAATTACAAATGTATAGAAAATTATGATTTGTCGCTTTAATAAAAATTAGCTTCTAACCGTCAAAATCTCATTTCTCGTCAAGGTCTGGCGTAATCCCAGCGGAAGACCAGAACTCGCGTTGCAAGGAGAAGGAAGTATCGCGGACTGGCGTGCCAAGGGAATGAATGATCGCTGGCGAGAATATACGCGGCTCGCATGGGAAATCAGTCCCGTTCTGGCCATATTCTTGCCGGTGCGATTAAAGAATCACGAAGTCATCATCAAAGAGATCTGCGGCCTGGTGCGCCTTAAACCCGTGCCGGTCATGCATGTGTCGGAAGCATTACAGTATCTTGTTACAACAGACACACTTCTCAACGATGTACCTGAAGTGAGATTTTTAACTCTACGCTTTATAAATAATAATTTACGAATTAGATATTTAATTTCTATTTCATAATCTATAATATTAATATGCGATAAATAAGAATTAAATATTAGAGATTGTTATCTTATTTATAAAATTTTGATTCTGTTTTAGTTAGTTTATATGTTGACATGGGCAAGGGTGTCTCCGATCCAAGCGCTGGCGTTTTTCTCGCGACAATTTCCGCATCATCCCATCTCGGCGCAATACGCGGTACAAGTATTGGACAGCTATCCCGCCGACGCTGTGCTTTTCTATATACCTCAGCTAGTGCAAGCCGTCCGTCACGACACAATGGGCTACGTGATCGAATTTATTAAGAAGATTGCTAAACGATCACAGGTAAGTACTGCAAGATTTAAATTAAGTTGAGATTAAACTGTCAGGATTAAACGTAATCGCTTTGGCTTAACATATTTCAGGTAGTGGCGCACCAATTGATATGGAACATGCACACTAATGTATACATGGACGAAGATAAACAGGTGAGAGATCCGGTGCTGTACGATATCTTAGATTTGTTGACGAAGAATATTTTGAACGCTCTGTCCGGCCCGGCGAAACAATTCTACGAAAGAGAGTTTGACTTTTTCGAGAAGATCACTAACATCTCAGGCGAAATACGGCCGTATCCTAAAGGGCCGGAACGCAAAGCTGCATGCTTAGATGCTTTAGGAAAGGTCGAAGTACAACCTGGTTGCTATCTACCATCGAATCCCGAGGCGATGGTCATCGATATAGATTATCAAAGTGGTACTCCCATGCAAAGGTACGGGATTTAGGATGATTAAAAAGCGATATATATATGATGGATTATATTATAAAATATACAATTATTTTAAAATTACAGTGCTGCTAAGGCACCGTTCTTAGCGCGTTTCAAAGTACAAAGATACGGCATCAACGAGCTCGAGAATATTGCACTAGCAGTGTCGACCAACGGGAAAGTCGAGAGCAAGAAAGATACGGAAGAACAGACATGGCAGGCCGCTATTTTCAAAGTTGGCGACGATGTCAGGCAAGACATGCTGGCTCTGCAAGTGATCAGCATCTTTAAGAATGTATTCCAAAAGGTTGGGCTGAATCTCTTCCTGTTTCCTTACAGAGTGGTCGCCACAGCTCCAGGGGTAAGATAGATACTGATTTTTTGTAATGAATATACTCTTATAGATATCTCATTTATAATTATATCTATGTGTTATTAGTGCGGTGTGATAGAATGTGTGCCGTACGCAACGTCGAGGGATCAACTCGGCCGTACAACAGACAGCGACATGTATCAATACTTCATCACGCAACATGGCGACGAGACGACCAAGGATTTCCAAAACGTTCGTCGCAACTTCGTCAAGTCAATGGCGGCGTATAGCGTGATCACCTACCTCCTACAGATAAAAGATCGTCACAATGGCAATATCATGATAGACACTCAAGGCCACATCATACACATTGACTTTGGCTTCATGTTCGAGAGCTCGCCTGGCGGAAATCTGGGCTTCGAACCAGATATCAAGCTCACTGACGAGATGGTCCTCGTGATGGGCGGCAAAATGGAAGCTGCGCCGTTCCGTTGGTTCATGGAACTGTGCGTGCAAGCCTTCCTCGCAGTCAGGTGAGTGTTTCAACAATACTAGTTCAAAAGTCTGCATTTACATTACATTTTATATATTGCAATAATAAAACAAGATTATATTTAGGTATTAACACATAAAAGTTGTGTAGAACCACTCATACTAATAGATAGTCATTTAAATGCCTTAAGTATTTTTTATTTTTTATTGTAGGCCCTACCAGGAAGCCATCATCTCTCTCGTTTCCCTCATGCTCGACACGGGATTACCGTGTTTCCGTGGGCAAACTATTAAGCTCCTACGCAGTCGGTTTGTGCCGACCGCCACCGATCGCGATGCGGCGATCTTCATGATCAATGTAATACGTAACAGCTACCTCAACTTCCGTACGAAAACTTACGATATGATACAGTATTATCAGAATCAAATCCCCTATTGAACTGTTGCCGGAAAAGTTGCTTCTGTCTTCTTCTCCTTTTTCTTCCCCGTCCGTGTCGTTATGGGCGTTAATCGTTAATGAGCGACACTTTGTGCTCGCACTACGACTGTTGTTATCGAATTAGAATCGGGTACTTGATGTACTTGCAGTTATTAGATATCGCGGTATAACCACTGACTGTGAAACTGTACAAATGCATTGGTGTCAATACTATTTTAGTCCCACGTGTATTTTACGAAAGTATTTAGTCTTGTATGTATGTAATAATGTATCATATTTATATATATCTACGAGAGATTGCTTATATATATGTATATGTATACGTCTGCCATATGCAGCACATCTGTATACGAGTACATTCCTATTCGTTATTAATTTATGTGTTAATGGTTAAAAAGTAAATTACTCTAATCACGACGACATATTTAGAAATCCTTTTCTCGGTACACTTTAATTCTGGACCATTTATAGTATTTAATCAGATTTTAACAAATATTTTGTAAAGTATCAAAAAGAATGTATACATTTTTTATTTCAGCTTACTGTTTCCTGATGTCTTTATAATTTTATGTGCAATTTTTTTTCGAGTGTAACAAACGATTAAACAAGCAATAAATAAAAGCAGTTTAATTTATTTTCTATGTACAATAGCTAAGCAAACTTGTCATTGAACAATATTACATCAATGTGTTTGCAACATAACACCAACGCTAGCTTGACACTGAGAAATTAAGAACCCCAATTATAAGTTTTCCCCGGAGTAATGTATTTCTTCTCGGGAAGAGCTTCCTTCCTAGAAGTTTATAGAAAATATCTTTAATAGAGCAATAGCTTAGAGTAACTTGTTTCTTTAAGAATGAAAGAATTTCCATATACGAATGAATTTTTTAAATTATTCTAAGAAATGACATCATACCAAAAGATATTCTATATATACATGTATTGATTTTAATCCTTTTACATATAAACTTGTTAACATTCATACTTACTCTGCAGCAATCTGCTTCGATGCAGCAATTAATGTTGGCGGCTGAACTTCTCGTCTTGCATCTCGAAGATAATAATAGATTTGTGAAGTTTTATGATACGGACCTCCCGGTACATCCGGTGGAGGTTGAGTGCGCTCGGCCTGTTCATCGGCGTACCTATTGTGCAGCACGATTTTTCTCTGTAGAGAATATAAAGAAAAATGGAACTTTAAACATATACTGTCAAGCTGCTGTCTGAAAGCAATCAAGGGAACTTGTATAATTTCTGATCAACGACCTAACGCTTCTAGCAAAGAATCTCCTGCTAAAAAAAGAAATACATTACTTTATAGAAAACTTCTAGTTAGGTTCTTAACTTCTCGGAGTCTATCCTAAAAGATGTACAATCTACAAATGTAACTTCTCGCACTCCAAAGCTTCTGTTACATCTTTACATCAAA
>NJRQ01000709.1:45135-83908 GCA_003063805.1 Aphaenogaster ashmeadi
GATTCTAAAATTCTAATTCCTATTCTTAATATTTAATATTCCTCCATTGTGCGCAGGGCCATACTCTTTATCTTTATTTAATTCTTCGAACAGAAAAAAATAAAGAGTAAGTTAAACTCGGGATTAAAACCGAGATTAAAATCAATCTGCATTAGTAAAAATGAGCAATAATTGCTACGCGTTGTAAACACGTACGGGGGCGAACGGCGACAATGGCGAACGCCACGGCGAATCACATTAATTCGCGTCAATTCAGTTGACAGGGGCGGCTGACGTGAAACCGAACGAAAGCCGGTAAGAGGAAAGGAAGCAGAAGGAAGTGGGCGCCGTGGATGCGACGAGCGTAAATCCGTGGTAAACAGCACGACGCGCATCCGCAAAATCCGCGCTGCTGGAGTGCGGGGAAAGGTAGAGAGGCGGAAGGGGTGCGGTAAGAAAACAACATATGGAGGCGTTGTGTGAGGTGGGCGAGAGTTACGGGGTCAAATATCTACGGGCGAGAAACAGCTCGGGACAACTCGTCGTGTCAAATGGGGTACGTTTCATCTCAATGTGTGGTACACACGTCTGAGAAACGGCACACAGCACGTTCTGGATGTAGGTTAGAATTGCACAGAGATTACGACCTAATTGGCTTTATAATCACTGATGCGTTAATGATGCAATTGTGTTGTTGTGAAAACTGTGACCATTAAACGTTTGTGGATCTGCGTCAGATGTTATGTTAGGATCCAACTTTCATTTTAGTCATCAATTCATTATGCGTGGTCTACAATAGAAGTAAGAGTAAGAGTAGGATTAGGAAATAAAATAAATTTAGGCGCTGGAGTAAGGGCATGAGCGAATTAAATTTATTTTATTTCCTAATCCTACTCTTACTCTTACGCTTACTTCTATTGTAGACCACGCATTAATGTTGCAGTTGTGCGACAGTAAGAACTGTAGTCGAACGTTTAATCTTGCATCAGATTATGATTAAGATCTAATTGCCGTTGTAATTATTGATTCATTAATGATGCAGCTATATGACAGTAAGAACCGTAGCTTAGAACATTTGGACCTATATTAAGTTATATTAAGATCTAACTATTATAACCATTAATTTATTAATGGTACAGTTATGTGATAGTAAGAACTGTAGCCTAGAACTAGTCGAACATTCAGACCTGTACTAGATTATGTTAAGAACTAATTGTCGTTATAGTCATTGGTCCATTAATGCTGCAGTTGTGTTACAGTGAGAACTATAGCAGTTGAACATTTGGACCTGCGTTGGATCTGCACCAGATTATATATGAGCAAGCGTAATTTTGGAAGCCGTATCGTTTGTTGTCTGACAACTTCTACTTGTTGTTGCATTAAAAGTATGCCAGTATGTTGACGGAACAGAATGTGATTATGGAACTGACCGATTCCAGTGACACTCTGCCAATTGGTTTTATCACTACGGATGATGGTCACACGCTGCTGGCAGTAGGTGGTAAGACGATAAAATTAAAATATTATATTAAAACAATGTAAAGGAGTACAGGAAAATTAAAGGAAATACAGAGTGTATATATAATTCTACAACTGCGATACATATATTAGCTCTATATACAGCAATTAAAGATTTATCTATATATTTAGAATTTTTCATGTTGTATTAGTAATGTATTAGGCTTGTCGGAATTATAATTTAAATAAACGAGTAAACAGAAAGGCTATCTAATGAACATGTATATATTCTGCTTATGCGAAATCATTGAAGATTTAATTCTTTTTAGAACATGAGGACGGCACTCTGGAATTCATGGCAACACCTGTCGCATTAATGCCACAAAATAACATGGTGTCCCCGGCACTGATAAAGACTATGGATGGAAGTTTTATTTTACATCCGGTATGTACACTTAATAGTATCTTAAAAGCATTTCAGCAATAATGAGATATTTTTATTTGTTGGGCATAACATGCTTTTCTTTCATTTCAGCCTGTTTTCCAATTGAATGTAGAAGGTCTGCCAGGAACTGTGATGCAACAAACAAACCTACTGCCACTAATACAACATTTTGAAAATGGATCTGCAATTATGGAGCAATTGAAAGTACAGGATACAAATGAATGTATAGTTACGGAATCTTTGTTATCTAGAGATAATAGCAATGTGTTATCGGACAAAGGACAGTCAACAGTAGACAATCATGCTAAAAGCGAACCTACTCCTGTAACTATGATACAAACCGTCTACAAAAGATCTCCAGGGAGACCAAAAAAGACTGGAGTGACTTCGCAAGTATGTTAACATCATTAAGATCTACAATTTGAGAATATTTTTATTATTTTGAATCATGTTCATTACAACAGATTCACGTTTTGTGTGATATATTAGAATAATTTTATTTTATATACTATAGTTGTGAATTTTTCTCTTCGAAGTTATATATTATTAATATTTTGTTATAGAATACGCAGTCCCTGAAATGTGATATATGCAGGCAGGAGTTTACTAAACAGTCATTGTACCGCAGACATATGGACAATCATGCTGAAGAAAAACCGCATAGATGTCCCAAATGTCCAGCATCATTTAATATTCCAGTAAGTTCTTTTGATATCTTTTCTATCAATGGGGGGATCTTAAGAGAAGGAAATCTCATGATTTATCTATCTTAAGGAAACGGAAATATTTATTATCATACTCACTCTCTATATCGTACATGTCACTGTATTTTATAATTTTAATTAATTTTAATTAATACGGCAGAGAATATAGAAAAACAACTATAGAATTGCTAAAATGTATATCTAAAGGATTTTGTTGAATAAATTCTCAATCACTGGCTAATCTCTTATAGAATTAGATTAATAGTAAGAGAGAAAGTTGCGCGCGCGCTTCTTGATCTTGGATGCAATGATCGGATTCAGTCTAGTAACTCCGCACAATGGTATCGTTACAGACAAATTTCACGCTTCATATGGCAACACATAACACCGGCGACCCAAAATGTCCCGAATGCGGTAGGAAATATGCCAGAATGGCGAGTCTCAAATCTCACATGTTGCTGCATGAAAAGGAGGAGAATCTTTTTTGCACGGAATGCGAGGACGCCTTTTCGACGAAGGTAAGTTTGAAATTATTCACCTTTTGTTTATTTCTACGTATAAACGGAATTTTTTTCTACACGTAAAATAACAGAGCAGTCAAAGATTCAACATTTTGCGTACAATTTTGATAAGTGTCATAAAAAGGCAGATCTTGAAATATCAATCTGATTTTGAAACAGTCTGTATACGCATAAAAGCTGTATCGCGCTACGTAAGATTGCCTTGTCGATGCTCTATCCTGCTGGCGCATTTCTGCTGATCGCGCAAACCGACTTACCGATAACATTTATCATTGCGAATATGGTATACATAATTATTGCGGCTAAGGTTTAAAGTGTTGGCTGCTTTGCTTTGTGTTCGTTTATTCGTTTCTCAATTGATCCACGTGCCCGAGTTGGCGCTCATAAACCTCAATTGATAACGTACAAATTCTAATTACCTATTTAACACTCGCGAAACTATTCTTTGAAATATATTTGTCATTGTTTTACAACATTTTGAACGATCGGTAAAAATTATTTATTATTAACGGACAAAATTTAGCATGAATAAGTTTGGTTCTGCTAATGTAATGAATAACAGCTCGATATAAAATGGATCTTGATGTTAGTCCGTCTAATCAAGGGTCGATTGCGCTGACCCACAACGATTTATTTGCTCGCCGTCACGCAGCCAAAATCAAATGATTCTAGAAAATAGAAACCCGCAATTCTCGCCATGTGTCCCCTGCAGCGGACTGCAGTCAGATAAATAGAGGAGATTATTTAATAATTCTCTTTAATGTTCTCGAAGATTAAGAGAACATTATCTCATAGCGTCGTCAAAGTATGCCAGCAATAATCGGCCTTGCACACTTAGCAAGCATCAATGACATTTAGCTGCTTCATCTTTGCTACATATTCATAGAAGTATCTGTAGTATAATTAGTACCATTAGCAATAATTCGCAGGGAATGGAACTAATGAATCATGCATTCGAGATAACGAGCGTTTTAATTGATCAGCAGCAGAAGAAAAGTGTGCGTTCTTCTCAGGAGAAGATGTCTTCAGTAGAATTGCGGTCCTACGTATCCGGGACAATCTTTCGAGTTTACGAAGACAATAAGAATTGATCGGGATCACCGCCGATCGTCGCAGCGATCACGAGTGACCGTGATAGCAGCGTGGGCCGTAAAACGTGGGCAAGTGGGCGGCGACAGCAACCGTATTAATGGGGCGCGCACGAATTACGCAACCGAATCCCATGATCTCACACAGATCTCTCGCCGATTGCTCTCGCGTTTGGCCGCCGACACGCGCCATACGCACACGCGTAAATGCGTGTGTGAGGTCGAAATGTGGAACAGACTCCAGGAAGCATTGCATCGCGTATCATCCGCCTCGATCAGTGTATTTAAGTATACACAAACACTCATTTTAGGTACGAGAAGAGAGAGAAGCAATGTAAAGAAAATCTTGGAGATATTAAGATAGGATTATACGCTTGGAAGATTCAGTTGAAGTAAAGGAAGACCAAAGAGAGGAAGCGATAAACATCTTAATTTTAATCAGAAATGTAAAGATAGTCATTATAAACATGCACAAATATATTTGAAAATAAAGAAACTAGGAAGAAAGAAAGATATAAAAATTTTTGAATAAAAATTAGAAAGACGATTATATCAAAGAGAGGCAATTATGTTAAGAAGGAAGAAAAAAATTTAAGAAGATTAAAGAAGATTCACAGAAAAAGAACAAACTTTTCATGTAAAGATAGTATGGATTTGAATTTTTTAATATTAAACTTTTCAAGTTTAATATTAGATTTAATGTGATTCATCTACTGTGACATTTCTCGGATGAATCTGAAAGTAACTCGCGGAGAGAAAGGAGAACCGATAACGATGACGACGAATATGATGATTTCGACGACGACGTAAGCGACATTTACAGCCGCTTCGTCAGTGAGCAGCGAGTACTCGCGAAGCGTGCACGTGCTCGCGCTTGTCATCCCAAACGCATATCCCTTCTGCGAAACCTGCGGTTTTGTCAAAGTCGAGGGACACTTGTTACTGGGGTGTATCGCAAGACTTTACATTTATTTATTTGCAAGCGTGGCCGCTATTTATAACTTCTTCTTGTTAGATTAATTAGGAAATGTGGTGCGTACGTTGATTAAATCATGGTCACACGTTTGAAAGTTGCTTGCACGTATTTCGCTAGTGTTCTGGGATCGTCGGAATTTACCACTGAAGAGATAAAGGACTCGAAAATAGTAATGGAAATAATTTACATGCGATCGTAATGAATTATTTCAAGATCGATTGGCAACGGATACTCGTTTTTATGTCATAACTTCGCTGATCCTCGCAACCTAATATCTTATCTTCTGCCAAACATCGACGGAGAAGAATATCTTCTCTTAGAACGTTTTACGATCATCCAGGCAGTTTCTACACGCTTGTCCACGGACCCGTATATTTTTTCTAGCGCCGGACTTGAAAGATCTTCGAGGAGGTCCCTCGCATTTCCCCGAAAACTGAAGTAGTTCATGATAGAAATCGTACAGATGGTGTCTCTTTTTAGTACACGGCGTGCGCGACATGTGAAACGAAATTTGTAAAAAAAGGAGAGAAATCCTGAGCATAAATAATTGACATGCGTTTTTGTTGCTTAGGTGGAGTCGGTGCTCGATGTGTCTCGGATTCATAATCTATGGTGAACGTGCACCGTTAGAGGATAACGAATACAAAACGAGTTCGCGAGGGAGGCAGAAGTAGACGGCGGAAAGGAAGGATCGTCGGGCGAAATAAAAGCGCCGATAATGCGACCGCCGTTGATAAGAAACGAACCGTTGAACTTTACCGGGAAGAGTGAGGATAGCCGCCGCTCCGATAACTCACTATTATTAGTAGCATTAACCCTGAAAATCGCTCGATTCTCCCGGTCGAGATCGCTCGTCCGTCCTAACTGACATTTAAATCGCCATCGGATTAAGATATTAAAACGATCGATGGGCATCACGTTATGCCGCATACGGAAGATCAAGTTTTCTTCGCGGAAGAAACCTAACTCAGAGCGACAGTGTGATCTTTCGCAAAGGCGCATTTCGCGCTTGTGTTTATGCACGAAGCAATAATAATCTAACCGCGGCGTGACGAAGAAGATGAAGAGCAGAGAGAGGCGATCAGCGAAATCTGCGACGGCGTACGGAACGGCGGCGGGAAAGAGAGCGATTTAATACGGGGAAACCGATGACGCTTCCTCAAGACCGTATTTTAGGAACTCCGTCCCTTAAGAACTCCGTTGATCTTCTTCTTGCTCTTTAGTCTCGACTCATTCGCGTCGCCCGCGTCCGCGTGACACTTGACACGCCAATTGCCCGTCCGTTACAGTGCAATGATTCGCCTAGATCGTCCTCGTTTCCGAATGACGAAGGAAGATGCGCCAAAGGAACTTCTACGAAGCTGATTCTTTCGTCTTTGCGCCCAGTGAAGTCCCTGTGTTCTTACAAAAAGCTCTTTCTTAATTCTCTTCGACATTA
This sequence comes from Aphaenogaster ashmeadi, assembly GCA_003063805.1. Taxonomy (NCBI): domain Eukaryota; kingdom Metazoa; phylum Arthropoda; class Insecta; order Hymenoptera; family Formicidae; genus Aphaenogaster; species Aphaenogaster ashmeadi. The sequence goes on from NJRQ01000709.1 coordinate 51,745, forward strand.
ATTCTGATCCAGAATAGAACGTGTTACCTTATATAATGTGAATCTACGAATATTTTATGGAAAAAAGCGAAATGTGTAAGAGTGCTTAGCGAGGATACGCTCTCTTTAAAGGTGGGCGGTGTATCGAAGCCGGAGGTCGTTTCCTGAATTGCTATGTCCGACGTGATTAGATGTTCCGTGCTGTGGTGATTTGATGCGCTTCCCCATAAAGAATCGCTGCAGCGAAATATATCCGCCGATCCGATCTGTGGATTTTTCTTTCGGACGCTGTCAACTAACGAGATAAAATCCAGGATCGCGAGGACGGGAGAAATATCTTTAATCTCATTGCCATATTTTATTAGACTTTTTATTCCTTAATTAATGATTGTGAATAATTATTGCGGCAAACCGTATAGTGTTCTATAGATCTGTAGGATATTTTCCGAAACGCTTTCGTTGAACCTTCAGTTTTTCCACATCTAAGAGTCGCAAAGACAGAATCACTGAAAGAACTTCCATCATTCTTTTTCCGCCATCTCATCTGGAATATTGCCAGTCTTAAAATTTTCGCCTATCGTAAAATTTTACGGACTTACGAGTTATGCCGTCTCAGGTTTACTTATGCAGATCGCCAGCTCATCCCGTGGCGTTTGTCGGCGGAATCTGAGGAATCCGAGATGCAAGCGGCGGGCTTGTCGTTGGTGAACCGAAATCTCGTCGTCGCGGAGGAAGTGCTGCTGCTGCTGCTGGAAAGGGAAAACGGATCTCGAAAGAGGGAAACGCACGAGAGAGAAGAAGACGAAGAAACGGGAGATCGCGTAGGTCGATGAAGCGGAAGAGGAAGAGGAGTACGACGACCCGTGGGCGGAAGGGAGAGTAAGAAAAAGACGAACGACGAGGAAGACTTTGGGAAGATCAAACGGCGAGCGGGGAGGAGGCTGCTGCGGCTGGACCGCTAACAGTATGCGTGCTGGAAAAAGTGCAATGTCCTCTTTTGGAGACGCTTTACTGGCAGCGATGCGCGGGAATTAAGAGAGCACGACAATCTCCACGATCTCGAGATTCATCGTCTTGGAACCGTCACTGCCAACTCTGGATGCTGCGAGGAGAAAGGGAAGAAAGAGAATTTTATTATATGCATCGAGATGAAATTCGCTGAAGGAAGATAAAGAGGAAAGATACAGAGGAGAGTGACACAGAGAAGAAGGGAGACGAGATATGAAAGAGAATTATTATACGTTCTGATACGAAATTCTCCGAGAGAAGATACGAAGAAGAGAATAGCGGAAGAAAGTAGAGGGAGGGGAGAAAGAAAGAGAGAGTGGTTTTTACAGTCGTCCGACTGTCGCATCGCAAAATGCGACGACCACGTGGACGCAATGCAATAAAGCTTTGCGTATAATTAATCGCTTGACAATCCAAGTCGAATAGTCTGATCTTTAGTTTACTTCGCTCCTTCTTCCTCGGTGTTCTTTATCTGTAGATGATCGGAAATGCCGCGAGCGACTTTTGAGTCTGGACGCGAGCCTTTATCGCTTGACAGGACTCATTAGCGGAATCTTATGTATGCGCGACATACGCATGATTTAATTTACTATCGAGACGCGATAGTAACAGTCAAATTTCGTGTTCAATGTTGTGTTCGTTCCTTATCAGCGAAAAAGGCGTTTCTTCGAAACGACCGATCGATAGCCACGATAATTCGGTGGGTCACCGCGTTGTGTTCGTCCTACTTTTTGCTCCAAGCACTGCCATATAAGTACCCACTGCCCGCCGGCGCGTATTACTTTATGTTACACGACATAATCCGAGCCACAGTGCCGTCTTCCGATATGTCGTTCGCCGTAGACTGCCTGAATTTCGCGCTCCTCTTCATCTGCACGCGCGTCTTCCATCTCGCACTTGGTATCAGCGCTCAGTATTATAAGGTACATCAATCTCAGTAATCCCTAAAATTATTAAATAGTCGCAAGGATGCTCAGAGATGTGTACTTTATGGAGAATTTAAGATAATTTTTACGAATTATATATGAAGTAGATAATATAAAATAATTTATAAATTTTTACGAATTTTATATATATGAACTAGATAATATAAAATAATTTATAATTATTGTAAAAGTCTAAATTATTTTTATTTATATTATAACAGGCCCAATTGGACGCGCATTTAAAGCTTCACGGGGAGAAATGGGCGAGCGAGGATGTGCGAAAGTGCAAATTATGCAACAAGCAATTCGTGCAGCCCGCACTCTACCGGCTGCACATTCGCGAGCATTACAGGGTAAATAGAAAGAATTTATAAAATGTTATACGTTTGATAAGCGAATCAATAATACTGACAATGCTTCGTTAGTCTTTTTATCTTTTTTCCTTCGTTTAATATAAAATTGCAATAAAAGCTTCTCTCTTCGCTCTATTCTTTTTTCCTTAGAAGCGCTCTTACGCTTTCAATAAACAGATCGCTTCTGTGCTCGGGAGTCTTATCGCGTTTATTTCTCTATAGCTACAGACGAAGATAGTAAAGCAAACTAAGAGGGGAACGAAACATAAAACAATGTACAAATGCACCATATGCCTGAAGACTTTCCAAAAACCGAGCCAACTGATGCGACATATCAGAGTACATACTGGAGAAAAGCCCTTTAAGGTAAATGCTTTCTGGGAGGAACTCATTGATGATAATATTTTGAACAATAGTTTCACATATATACTTTTTCTTGTGCAGTGTACTATCTGCAACAGGGCGTTCACGCAAAAGAGTTCGCTACAAATCCATACGTGGCAACATAAAGGCATTCGGCCGCATACTTGCAGCCTCTGTAACGCCAAGTTCAGTCAAAAAGGTTTGGAGGAATTAATGTACCAGTAATTAATATACCAGATGTCTCTGAACTGATAATACAATCGAAAAGAAAATGAGTCAAGCTTAGAGAACCGCGAATATGTTATAAATCTTCACGATCATTCTTTCCGAAAATATACCTTCTGTGAAAAACATTTTAGTCCGCATTTTTGTATTATTTTTTATAGAAATTTTTCCTTTTTCGATCATAGCATCAGTTCGGAAACGTCTGTATAATGTACCGGGAATCGTACGATCTTAAACCATTGCGAATTTTACTGTCTAATTTTTCAGGGAATTTAAAGGCGCATATACTCAGAGTGCACAATGCACCAGAAGGTGAGCCCACATACGCATGTTCCTATTGTTCCTGCATCTTTAAGAAGCTGGGCAGTTTAAATGGACACATAAAGCGAATGCATTCTGTTTCGTCGGAAGTAAGTGATATTTATTTGTTATGTAAAATGATTCGAAGTTACAAACCAAGAATCGTCGCGCTTTTAAGGAATCCGCCGCCAAGTCCTCGGAAGCTAATCCCAATATCTCTTCGGAAGCTGACATGCGCGCGACCGTGGATAGTGTTATATCGCAGTTGGCATCTTTGGAATCCGTCGTGAACAGTACCATAGATTCCACGAGAACCACGACGCTTAGTGCGGATCAGAATGATATTTTGCAACAAGCGTTGAAAAACAGCGGTTTGCCAAACAAAAACGAAGTCATTTCGAAAGGTAATTGTTTTAAATATTCTCGCCATTCATTAGATAATAAACATTACATTTGAATATAAATATAAAAATTTTTATAAGTATTATTAATATTATTTATTATTTGAATAATATAATAAAAAAATGTCTAATATTCCTTTGCTCGCAGAAACTGCAGAACCGAAGAAGACCGATTCGCCAACGTCGTATGTCACACTATTAGATAGAACTGCTGGTGGTACTTCGAGGTAATATTCTTTATTCTACACGGAAATGTAAAATCATGACAAAAAGTAGATCAGCAATTTCAGAATATATATAATGATTATCAACCGGAACTTTATGTATTATTATGATTTGCGTAACAAATAACTATCTACATTCGCAGGAAGTATCTCACTATAAAACAACGCTGCATAGGAAACGTACGGTGGTATGCATGTTCGTTCTGCCCGAAAGAATTCAAAAAGCCATCGGATTTGATACGTCATTTGCGCGTACACACCCAAGAAAAACCCTTCAAGGTAATTAAATTTTCATTTTCTTAAAAAATACAGATTGCAATGACGTTATCTGATTTATTCTGCGTCTTTCAGTGTATGTATTGCGTGCGCTCTTTCGCGCTAAAGTCGACAATGATAGCGCACGAGCGGACTCACACCGGAGTGAAGAAATACGCTTGCGACTCCTGCGATAAAACCTTTGCGTGTCATAGCAGCCTTACTGCTCACACGAGGCGAGTTTCAACATTTCTTATATGATTTAATTTATATTTCATATTTTATAACTATCCTTGCTTCTCTCTCTCCCTCTTTTATGAATATTGATTGCATATTTTTACCTCTATATTATTCTCAATTCTATAAACTTATTCTATGAAACCTGTGTGAAGTTAGCCCCCCAATGTCGAAAAATTAAAAATTTTCTTTTTGCAAACGTTTGCCTATCGTTCGCCCACGAATGCCCCGTTGGAATTTTTGTTTGCCCCCCTCTAGTTCAAAAGTTATAAGCAATTCAATTTTGGGGGGCCAACTTCACACTGGCCCTTCAATGTTGAAAAATCAAAAGTTTTCTTTTTGCAAACGTTTGCCCATCGTTTGTTCACGAATGTCTAGAATGAAGATGACCCTTCCCGTAAGTTTAATTGCGTATGACTTCTGAACTAAAAGGGAGCAAACGAAAATTCCAACGAGACATTCGTGAACTTACTTTTTTCAATCCTTTATTATTTATTGTATATATTTAATACCATCTTTTCTGGTATTTTGCACAAGCTGTAACAAGACCGTATTCAAATGTTTATTGGTAAAAATTTCTCATTTCAGATTACACACGAAACCGCATAAGTGCAACATATGCGACAAGTCGTTTAGCGCGAGCACTATCCTAAAAAATCACATGAAGAGTCACACCCGGGAAAAGCCCAAGATATCGCCGGAGGCGGAGAGTTTGGTGCCGCAAGTGGTACTGCAAGAACCGCTCGTCATCAGTGATGCCGGTAATAAAATCAGCGTGGCGCAGGTGCAGTCAAAGCAGAAACAATTGTACGAAAGCGTCGGCGTGGCCAGGCCGCACGAGTGTTGGATCTGTCACGCGGCGTTCAGGAAAGTCAGCCACTTGAAGCAACATGTTCGCAGGCATACGGGCGAACGTCCTTATAAGTGCTCTAAGTGCGACAGGTATGAGATTTGATGTCTAATATATATCTGTAATATATCTGATGTCTAATATCAGATTGATCAAAAAGTTTCTTCAGCAAGAACCATATAGGAAAAAAGATGAATATATATATATAGATATTTTGATGAATCTGTTTGCTATCTAATCTAACTTTAATATTTTTTGCATTGCGTATTAATCAAAATGCTTACGTTCCCTGGTCTGCAGGAGATTCACATCGAACAGTGTCCTGAAATCTCACCTGCATACGCACGACGATGCGAGGCCGTACAGTTGTACGGTATGCGATACGAAATTCTCAACACAGAGCAGTATGAAGAGGCACTTAGTCACGCATAGCAATAAAAGGCCCTATATGTGTCCGTACTGCCACAAGACGTTTAAGACGTACGTCAGTTGCCGGAAGCACATGAAAAGGCACAAGCACGAGCTGGCGCAACGGGTTAGTATATTTAGGGTGCGTTCCACTTAACGAGACCGCAACGCCCGCTTGCACTATCTGTCTTTATTTAACTTCAGACGAACAACAAAGATGAAATGATTCCACGAGCGTTGCGGTCGTTAAGTGGAATGCACCCTTAATGTACGCTGTAGAAAGTATTAAAAAGTATTAAAATCTCCTATACGCACGAACAGCAATTGGAGGAACAAAAGATGCAGGATCAGAAAGAACCACAGCCTTTAAGCGAGGATAAAGGAGTTACCTCAGCGTTACCGGAGAACATCACCCTCACCGAAGATATGGAGGTGTCGTTCCAACCGCAAATGGCGCCAGATTTTACGCAGGCTTTCTCCGATCAGTTTCAAAATATCAGCGCGGAGAAAGAGAAATCTTTCTTATTGTCCGACAACGCAACGCCATCGATAGTGAATCGTATGCTTTTTCCAAAAGATATAAATTATATGCAAAATTTGACAAATAAAATCAAAGCACGTAGAAATCGATGAGAGTTAGAATCTTATATTTATTATATATGGTTTCAGAAAATTTATCTGTCGACACAACTAATTTAGGAACGTCGCAAACTCTACACGCTGATGAAACCGGTACTATCACGTTACCTCATTACTCAGGGGATCAAACTCTCACGCCGGTATATAACTTTAATATTTATAAGAGATACATAAGTGCGTTGTAATATAAAAAGAGATGCGTAAGACATTTGGAAAAAATCTTGCAGGAAAGCATACGAGAAATCGAGGAGACTCTGAATCAGCAACTGTTTAATATCGGCATGAATCTTGGGCTTGGAACAAACAATCTACCGAGGCAAATGGACGAGGCGAATACGAATTCTCTCGACAATTCCAGGGAACAACCGGTGCTCAATATTATATATGAGCATAACAAGACTCTGGAATCGGCAGGCAATACCATATTCATGTCGCAATTCGATTCGTTTGATATGAACCAAATCACATTACAGGTGATTGTATTTTCTACGTAAAAGCAATGTGATTTTAGAACTTACGCGTATCTACAGAAGCGTGTATTTCAATATTTTAATAAAATATTGATATTTTATAAACATAAAATGACTAATAATCATTTTTCCAGACGGATAACGATATAGATATCGGTTTAAATCCGAGCAATTCCACGAGTATGTCTAGTATTTTGCCCAGATCCGTAGGAAGCAACCCACAAGAGGAACAACGAGCTGCTCCAATTACTACCGCCAGCAATATAGACGCTTCTCAAATTACGAGAAACACTCATCTCGTAGTAATAAATCCTAAGGAGAATTGTTCAGAATTGGTGAGACTCTCGCAAGTATGCCCGTCGAAGTACTCGAAAGTTATTGCGAAGGCGGACACCACAAATGGATTGGAGATTCAAAGTGTGAGTGAGCATGAAAAGGCACCACAAAAAAGTAACGCTATGTCGTGCGAGAACGAAAGAAATCCTTTGTTCATGTAAGTTTTAATTCATACGTGAAACCGTTTACTGTCGAACAGTTAAAAGATATACAATGCTTGTAGGAAGAATTTCCAAAGTACAATGCAATCGGAGACGCTCGTTTCTTCTGGCATGGACAGCTCGACTAAAATATCGGAGAGTAATACTCTGCTGCAGTGTCACATGTGCGGTAATCAAGGTTTCACGACTGAAAGATTGAAGGTACGAGAAACAATTCCTATTTGTACATTGCAATATAAAAAATTGCAACTGCTTTCTAAATCACGCAGTAAAATTAACGTGATTGTCACAGGAACACCTGAAATCTCATCGCGGTTCCAAAGAGTACGAGTGTTCGGAGTGTTCCCAGCGATTCTGCACGAACGGCGGTCTCAGCAGGCATATGAAGATGCACACGAATAAGCAGTAAGTGAATTGATCACAATGAGAGACGTTTCTCAAACGCATCTGGATAAAAATATGATGAATTTTTTTCACGCAGGCGATGGAAATGCACGACCTGTCAGAAGATACTGGGCAGCAAATTGCAATTGAAATTTCACAGCAAAATACATACTGAGGTTTGGAATGTTTCTTCTATGGAACCCGACAGTTCTCAGAAGGATCTTATTTCCTCGAATTCCAGTCTGCCAACAATGACAACGTTGGATGTCCGAGTACATCCGAACCCATCAGTTTCCGAAAAAGTTTTAATGGATGCAGTCGCCGAGAGAAAAAGCATGGACCACGTTGATGTAAGTATATACAAATATTTGTACTGATCTGCAAGATTTTGCATCAGCCAAGCGGCGTATCATATCATTGTAATGATCATTCAGGAAAACGTGGAGAAGAAAGAAACAAAGGAATATACTAATAAATGCAAATACTGTCCGAAAACTTTCCGCAAACCAAGCGACCTCATCAGGCACATTCGCACGCATACGGGCGAACGACCGTACAAATGCGATCATTGCAGCAAGAGCTTCGCAGTCAAATGCACTTTGGATTCGCATATGAAGGTTCATACGGGTAAGAAGACATTCTGCTGCCACGTCTGCAGCAGCATGTTCGCTACAAAAGGCAGTTTGAAGGTTCACATGCGATTGCATACGGGTGAGAGTAATTCCTTGAATTATTTTATATATCACAATTTTATGTACCAGCGAGAATAATTATAATATAAGAAAAATCTTGCTATTTGAATATTTCACCTTTTAAACATCAGAGTTATGTATGTTAAATATGAGAATCTTAGTTTGAAAAAATGATAGTTTATAACGATACGCTTTAAATCTATCATCAGGTTCGAAGCCGTTCAAATGTCCCGTGTGCGATCTCCGATTCCGCACTTCGGGTCACAAGAAGGTGCACATGCTGAAACACGTGAGAGAGCATAAAGGCGGCACGAAGCGCAAACCGAAACACTCGAAGATCGCTGCAGTAGCGGAAGCGGCGGCCAGCCTCGAAAAAATCGGCAAAAATTCCCTGGAAAATGCATCGATGACGATGACAACGGCGACGGCTATGATCAACGACGAGACCGGGCCATCGCAAAATCTGGATTATCCCGCGTTGGAACAGACAGTGAATCTCGATACCACGGTTCACTTGCCGAATCAAATCGCGTTCAACCATACTGACGCGACGACGACGATTCTCAACAACAATTCCATGCTGTCCGTGAACGAGAACAATGAGCTGGTGGCGAATCTGCACTTCTTGTTGGCGAACGGTCTCGTCACTATTCAAACGGACGACACGCTACTGACACAGCCAGTGGCAAACGGTTCCGATGCCACCGGAGTGCCAACTAACGTGATCGAGTTAGTCAATCCAGATCCTTTCCAAGAAGCTTGCAACCTGGGTAACGCTAATCATGTGATGATAACCAGCCAGGTGCCGACAGAGACGACAACCGCGGACACGAGCAACGCGACAGTTATTCAAATGAATAATTGTGTGCCCCCAGTGTCCATGGTACAGATGCAAACTCAAGATGCAAACGGCGCCGGCGTATCTGAAACGAAGATGAGCGATCAAACGGCAACAACGACGGCGACGGCGAAAACTTCGACGCAGCCTTCAAGGAAAGAGTGCGATATATGCGGCAAAACGTTTATGAAGCCCTATCAAATGGAACGACACAAGCGTATTCATACGGGAGAACGGCCGTACAAGTGCGAGCAATGCGGCAAGTCGTTCGCGCAAAAATTTACGCTGCAGCTGCATCAGAAGCACCACACCGGTGACCGGCCGTACTCCTGTCCGCACTGCAAGCACTTGTTCACGCAGAAGTGCAACCTGCAGACGCATCTGAAACGTGTCCATGAAGTGGTCATGCTCGACGTCAAGAAGCTGAAAAGCGGCCAGCAAATGCTGGGCGCGCTTCTACAGGACAATCAAGGCGGTGATACTAAGCTGCTAAACTTGGACGACATATTGGTGGTAGATTTTCTTAAATAAACGTCTTTTAAAAGGTTTCAAGAAGTCCTTTCGAGAAGATCAATCCTGTGATTCGAGTAGATCGCTTATAGATGTGTAATATAATGTACTAAAACGTGCCGCAAACGAGTTTAAACACTACGATGATTAAACGCTACGCTTTCAAATAGCGAACAAATGTAAAAAGAAATATTTCGAACGTTAAGCGAATGATTAAAGCTGTGATGTGTTTTGCGTATTGCTAATGCTATAACAATTATGTACGAGACGTAATTTAATACCGTTTGTTTAGTCGACTATTGTTAATTTTGTATTACTGAGCCACACATGAAATAATATTGTATGAGAATTTCTTTTTATTTTAGTATCGACACACAACAATCGACATTTATCTTTTTTTATTTTCAAAATAAAACGCACTGTTACATACACCGTCACAATTGACTTAAACATAGATAAGTATGTAAAAACTCCGCAAGAAAACTCCATAGAATAACAAATGACAAAGGGAATTCAGTGCTGGAAGTCGCAATCGATCTCGAGAGCGGGACACCCGTCGGGATGGTTCTTGTGAAACCAGCATGGCTTCACCTTCCTCAAAGGTGCGCTAGCGTTCCTCCTCCTTCTCTTCTTCTTGTCAACGGTGCCGGGAATCCTAAACTGCACTTTTCCCTGAGCGACGCAGAAGATGTGACTGTGATTCTTCAGTAAAGTTTGCAGCCCGCCGCACTCGTTTCGCAGCTGCTGCAGCATCCCGGGCGCGATCAGCTTCGCCACCTCGCCGATGTCGATCTGTCCGCCAGCGTTCCACGTTTCACCGGGTCTCCGTTCCAACGGTATCCTGCGACCCGCGCGGAGGAGATGCGCCGTGACCACGTTGACTATTTCGAGGATCAACTCTTTGTCTAACTGCGTGCAATTCCGTATTCGTTCCGTCGAGTCCCTCGGTTTGAAGCTCGCGGACCACAGATCGCTATCCTGCGCTTCGGTCTTTACGCTATCCACCCGGGACCTCGCGTTTATGATCCTCTGGATATCGGCGTCCAGCGCCGCGGTATTTTCCCTCGCGTAAGTCCTCTTCCATCCGACGAAACAGATCCGCTTGGTCGACGGAATTCGCAATCTGTCCACCAATGTGAGAAAGCCGCAACCCTCGCATACACTTTTAACGTAGGACATGTACTCCGAGTATTGGCTCTCGGCGGCGTTGCACCGCCGATACTTGCTACCGTCGAATTCGTAGGCGCAGCACGGTAACAGGAAAAACCGGCACTCATAGGAACTGCGCGCGGCGATCACTGGAATCCACGGGGTGAGCTCGTCCGAGTGATTTCCTATGATCCAGTCCACGCCGGGGAAGACCGTATCGGAGGATGGAACGATCGTGCCGACCTACAACACCATGTGACTATTAAAATAAAACAAAATTATATTTATACACAATAAAACGAATATTAGCATTGTTGAATGTTACATCAGTCCATCAAGTTTTTGTGTCTATCAATTTCTAATATAAGGTAATTGGGGAAAGATGCCAAGCAACCATAATTCAGAATTCGTTTAGTATAAGTTTATAAGAGTTTACTACTTTATGTTCATTTTATAATGTTTTCTAATTCTTTAAATAACAAATACATTTATTTGAATCAATCGAAATATATATATTATTTTTCTTTTATAAATTAAACACAAAATGTTTGGCGTCTTCCCCCCCCCCCCCAATTACCTTACATAAAATAAAAAAGTTGTCTATAAGATTGCAATAAATTTAACGAAGGAGCAAAACGGGTTGATTATGGACTGATGTAATATCCGAGTTTATTCAAGTAGATGACGGTTGTAGCGAATTTTTCACACACTTGTAAATGAGTGCTCTCCGGGAACAGGTCCCAGATCTTTCTCCTGCGCAAATCGATCCCCGTGCCTTTGTGACCTTCGCTAGACAAGATGTAGACTAGAAGACCGTTTCCGCAGCCGAGATCAACGAACGACTGTAGTTCCTGTGTCCCTTTTTCCAGTCTCTCCTTCTCCCACAGCAGTAACAGGTAAGTCGCGATGGCGACATCCTCGTAGACGAACTTCGCCGGGTCCGTGTTCTCCGGCCACACGTTCACCATCCCCGTGCCGTACTTCTCTTTCAGCCGATTGTACAGCAAGGTGTACTTCTCGACGGAGACGAGACCGAGGGAACTGATCCTCGGACCGGCGCTATCGTTCTCGCTGTCCATCCATTTCATCAACCGCGGAAAGAACTTGGACTTGAGCCACTCGCAGCCTCTGCCGTAATTATCGTCGTCCGATTTACATACATTTATACACGTGGAGACATACTCGCGATGCTGTATCCTGTAGGCAGTATTAGGACCCAGGGACTGTTTATCCGGGACGATCGGTTTGTGGAAACTGGTGACGCTGACCGACCCTTTGTCGAGATACACGAGTTCCAGCGTGGGCGAGAATATCTGCGTGTTGCGGGGCAGCAGCTTCCTCACGCGCAGATAAGTCTTATTGTCGTCCACTGCCTCGATTGGATCTGTACATTGAACTGATTGGCAATATTCCGCGATACTTAAGATATCTAATAAATATTTTACATCTCCCGGGGATGAATTGCACTCAAAATCATCAGGTTGAATCTGCAGCTTCCCAATACGTTCGAAAATATCCAGAACGTCGCAGCTGACTTCGACCGTTAATAGCTCTTGGGACGCTAGGATCCGACGATTAACAACATGAGGATTTCTCATCCAGATCCCGATGGCTTTCCAAAACTGTGAGTTACTACTGTTAGTGCTCTCACTAACAACCTCCTCAAAATTCATTTTTTCTATCTAATACTAATTTGTCACGTGTACTTGTAGATTACAGCTTACGTTGATCATTTGGCTGTGCTGCCTGGTTGATTATACTGTCAAGTGTAAAGAAAGACATGAATTATATTACTGATTCAAATATCGAATTTAATATAAATCGATGGCGAGAATACCTTTTGTATCACCCACTTGGCATCTAGCAGTGCCTGCTCCATGATTTGCTGCACACGTTCCTCATCAGACTCTGAGACGTGCTGCTTGAAGCTCTGGGAAAAACAATGCCTCCAGTAACAACAGCTTGTTTTATTAATATAGAATTCTCTACAGGAAAAACTTTTCTCGCAAAAATTACAAAAGCTATTAGATTTAATAATTTGCTGCACATGTTCCTGATCAGACTCAGAGACGTGCTGCTTGAAGCTCTGGGAAAAACAATGCCTCCAATAACAACAACTTATTTTACTAATAGAGAATTCATTACAGGAAAGATACTTTTCTTGCGAAAATTACAATAGCTATTAGACTATTTTAACAATTTAATATTCCTATATCTCTGTTTGACTAGGCGTCGAGTAGGTTATCGTTGTCAGAAGATCGTTTTATACCTACTTGTTTGACCGAGTGCTTGTAATATTGCTGCGTGTGTTTCGGCAGTTTTTCGCATTCGCGCAATAAATATTTATACAGCTGTTTAGGCGTATTCACCGTCGCGCTGCCGAGCACTCGGTTCGCCATCGTTTCCCGGGGATTGCGAGGCGCACGTGGAGCCGTGAGTTCCTCTCCTTCCCATTCCTTATTACTATTTTCGATTCATGATACCATACATTGATAGCAATTCTCGTAGAATATACCCGCTACTGATAAAATAGAAAGCAAAGACCTCTCGTTAGGCTAAAGCAGATTCGTGTAAACATAGGCAAATTATGATACTTTAATTATTTATACTGTCTTTTGTTAACGATACAAGGCTGTAGTATTAATTAAGTAGTTATTAATTAAAAAAAAAACTAATCAGTGACGAGATTAAAATAAGATCACACGAAAATTAAATTTTTCAAGGTACAGAAGAATTAAAGAAGCAAGCTATGAGAAATGTTATTGACATACATTCTGTCAAGGATGACTGGCATAATTTTTAATTTTTTAATGTCTTATCCAACAGCGATACGACTGTTTAGCAGTTTTTCTCCCACGACGTTTTAACGAGATTTACATAAGGATTCACATAAGGAAAGGACGTGCCAGTCATGTTCTTTCCTGATAGACTGCATCATAAATAGACCACTCTCGTTCTTCGATGAATAAATACTTATATACAATTTATTTTTGATGATGTCATGTGATGGAAATGAAGTGTTATTACAGCAGATTAAGCCTACGATACTGTGCAGAGTCTTTAAATCCTTTCTGCAGTCTTATTCATACAATTCCATATGCAACACACAGTAGAATTACCGGTAGAAAGTTTCAAGTAAGATCACAGCAACCTTCCTAGCAACCCCGAGTACGTCCGTTATTCGCCGAATACCTCGTGCGTACTCGCGTTTACCTCTCTCGCTAATTATTACATTTGATATTCTTTTATACGGTTGATATCGCTCGTACAAACGCTACTACATCACATATGCTTATATCAAAAAACGTATTTTACGAAATATCATTGTTCCGTTACTAGAACGAGTCGCTTATAAGCTATATAAATTCTATGTGTGTGATGTCACGATCATATCGTCGATCTGCAAAAAGTGTCCGATTAAAGCTACCGTTACTCTACTAAAATACCGATATATCAAAGATATTAAAAAATAAATATATATTTATATATATACGAGAGGTCGCAACAAGTAAAAAATATACAATTGTTATACGCTATGGTGGTCGCAAAAAAGGGGCCACCTAATATCCTTGATTAAGGGGGGGGAGGGGTGTAGAGAATAGGAAAGAACCGATCTTTACCGCAATTGAATTGAACAATTGAAACAAGGATATTACATACAAGAAAAATCACAACCAGCGAGTAGCCAATTATTATGCTAGTAACAAAAATAATGATTAATACGATTAATATTACAATAAATTACGCCGTGCGGCTTCAGGAATTTTACGAGGCCGGCACTCGCTCGCTCCGTCTGTCAGAATTGTTAATTTGACTAACGTTTGTTCCCGACGTAGTACGTATAGTCGTTTACGTAAACTGTATATCGCGATACTGCCGCGCAACCCTTAATTACGGATCGTTCGTTTACGCGAGTTAGGCATCGTTATTTCCGGCACTGTATGGTTTTACTAGCTAACATCGTATTTTGGCATTTTCTTCTGGCAGTTTGTTAATTCGTAAAACGCGCATAAAAACCGTATTTAAAGTACGTATAAAAATTGCGTGTTAGGTGAATGCATGGAAATGAGTGAACCGCGTTAAAGCATCGCGTGTACAGGTTGCTATCGACTCCCACTCGCGCGAGTATCTATTAATAGTCGTCCTGCTTAAAATCTAAATAACAAAGTACTAGCTGCTCTATTTTTCACGATGAGATAATCCTCAACCAATGTAGCTACCGAATATATCATGCTGAGGGATGACGATTCTGACAAGAAGGAGGGCGACCGCCTATGATCACAGAGGGATTCTAAAGAAGTATAGTCTATCACTTAGGCCCGGTTCCACAACTTGCTTTAACCGAAGTTTAACTCGTTAAACCTAATCAGGATTGGTCTATAACGAGTTAAACTCTGGTTAAAATAGGTTGTGGAACTGGGCCTTAGGCCCAGTTCTACAATCTCCAGTTAACTTAACCGGCCGGTTATTCCATTGGAATTGACCAATCGCATTTGTTAATTTTGCTTAACGACAAATGCGATTGGTCAATTCCAATGGAATAACCGGCCGGTTAAGTTAACTGGAGATTGTGGAACTGGGCCTTAAAGTATGATTGTTTAGGTCTCGCTCGAAGACGGCCGTTCCCAGCAGCACAACCATCTACGCCACAACGGGGGCGGCTTCCTACGCCGGTATAGTAAATTGGCGCCTCCGCGTCGCGTATTGAGGGCACTGACTATCGCCTGATCGAAGGCCTCCTTGAGGTCGTGTTGCGTCAACGCAGACGTCTCTACATAATTGACGGCGCCTAGTCTGTGCGCCAATTGATGGCCCTGGATAGTAGTAATCGGTGCCTGACCGTATCTCGCCAATTGCAGCATCAAACGTACGTCCGATCTTAAGTCACTCTTTGTCCCTACCTAGAAAATTATAATATAATTAAAAATAACATATATTACATTATAATATTATTATTGTATCTTTTGTAACATCATTATTGCGATATCGCTAGTATATTATGATAAAGGACTATGCCCAGTTTTATATGAAAAATTGGGCCCCCGGTGAACAGCAATGAGACATGGCTAGAATTGTAGGGCATCAAAAGAGGATTAAAAAGTTCCATGGGCACAACCTTGTAACGAGTCCCCTGAGTGCTAGAGCTGCCCAAAGTTCGCTATTATGACCATGTACCACTGGTCTTGTCCGATTTCTCTGCGTTCAGGGCATTTCCCCGCGGTGACGGCAGTAACGGATTGTACCAAAGACATTGAAATAATATGTCTAGAATGTATTTGGTACAGTTCATCAACCCGGCTAAGTCCTAAACGTGATCTATGCCGTCATGTCAGAGAAATTTGGATTTTGTTTTTATAACGGCGATACCTCTGGAGTTCAGACTTCAATTAGGCAATTAAAACCTTCTGTTTCGTACTTTGTGAGTACCCCCCTATCGATTAATATATGACTCATGACTGTTCACTCGGGGCCCAAACTGGGCATAGTCGTTTGTTATTAAATGTTATTTAATATAATTAAATAACATAATATATTATATTATAACATAGTCCTTTGTTATTAAATGTTATTTAATATAATTAAATAACATAATATATTATATTATAACATAGTCCTTTGTTATTAAATGTTATTTAATATAATTAATATAAATAACATTTAATTATATTAAATGTTATTTAATATAATTAAATAACATAATATATTATATTATAACTGTATCATTTGTAATATCATTATTGGTGATATCGGTACTATATTATGATAAATTTTATTGCATTAAAAATATAATATTCTATTAAGAAATTCTGTCAGCTGGACATAGATCGTACCAAAATGATTGGAGCATTGGGACAATATTTTCGCACTTCGCTGATCCATCTGGAAGCCACGCTGTGGTAAGACGAGGGGCATACAACGCTGAAGCAAACTAGGAACACATCTGTCTCAGGATAGCACAACGATCTCAGGGGATCAAAGTCGTCCTGGCCTGCTGTATCACACAGCTGGACATTCAGCGGTTGTCCGTCGACATTTACGACCACTGGATAGATATTATAAAGATGTTAGTATTGTTGATCTAACATTAATATATCCTTATCTATTTGCTCAGAATAAAATGGCAAATGCTGCAAAGTAGAAAAAAATTGTAATTAAAAGATCAACTAGAATAGAAGCAAAAGTAAATAATCTTACAATGTTGGCCATGCATATTATCCTTTAAGAATTGTATCTCGCAACAAGATACATATGTTGCTTCGAGATATCTACAAAGCGTACCCACAAATTATAATCTCGAAGGCTTGACAGCTGCATCATTAGCGAACGCATGCAAAACTATACGCACCGTTGTAATTGTCAAACGCGGTTGGCACGTATTCCCCGGGGAAGCCGTTGGTGGAGTACGAGACCACCAGGCTGGTCTTGCCAACCGCGCCGTCGCCCACCAGAACTACCTTGATCCTCCTGTCAAGCGGTGTCGCGGGATGCTCTGCCAAGTTTTGATTCTGCGCTCCGGCCCCAATAGCCGTCGAGGACGTCGTCGTCGCCGTCGTTAACGTCGCCATCGTCACCGTCGACGGTTGCTGCTGTCTGGCAGCCTGCATCTGCATGGTCTGTCCACTCTTGAGCAACGGCCTCGTCCAGTTGGTGTGCGAGGACGGCGGCATTGTCTCGCTCTTGATCTTACCGCAGCCCCGACCTTTCATGCGTCCGTCGAGGGCGCGCCGTCAATCACGCGGATGCGACGGGACTCCTCGCGTAAGCCTCCGCCTCCTCGGCGCCGACGTCGTTGACTCACCTCAGGGTGCCGCACGGCCGCAGCGTCGCGTCGTCGCGCACGTCATGCCTCGCGCACGGGGACAGCGTCGTCGGGGCGGCGAACGGGCTGCTGGTCGACCTGGTGCGATCCTCCACGGGTCGAGGTAGGCGCGAGCGAGCGCGAGACCGAGATAAGCGGCGCGAAAACAATGGGAGACTGGGAACGGGCGGGGGAACCCGTGGTCGCGAGGCGCACAAAAAAAAAGGCCAGTCCAGAGCTGGTCGACGATTCACCTGCCGCGACGCGGAGCCACCTGTTACCGCGCCCCCGCCTCCTGGTGTGCGCCCGCCGGTCGGCGTCGCGCGCGGACACACGCAGACATGCACGGCCGTTGGCTGGACGCGCGACGACGCACGCAGGTGGACGTCCACCGCGCCGCGCCGCGCCGCGCCGCGTCCTTCAGGCTTCAACCCTTTGGACACGCGTGCGTCACGCCTGTTATGTATATTTAAAAATATACGTATACGTATATCTCCAACAAATTTATGTCCATTTCTACAAATGTAGATTAATATTAATCTCGGGAGGGGGGGAGGTGGGGGGTTTAACTTGCTCTTTATCTTTTTCTAATTCTTAGAACTAGAAAAAGATAATAAAGATTAAGTTAAACCGAGATTAAAGTTAATCTACATTGATAGAAATAATGGACCTTAAGCGGATTAACTTGAAACTTTCAGGGAATATTTCTAACGTTATGTACTTCAAGAAAATGTGAAAATCCGAAAATCGAGAATTTTACAATTTTTGATGGGGCATAACCCCTTAATGCTAGAACTACCGACGATTAATTATCTGTGTTATTTACGAATATAAAGCTGTTCTCATTATCCCTGGTTAACTAAATCGATCGATTGAATTAAAGAATTGCCAAATGCAAAACTTTCAACTGATCAGTCCTAACCTAATTTCTTGGCATTTTTGGCTTTCTTTTTACATTTTATTCCAGACTTTTTCTTTGCCAGTTGGGAATGTTCAGTGAAAGCTCGGGACAGATGGCGTGGTGGTGTCGGGCCCTGTCATGGAGGCGTCACCAATACTAATGCGGGATCTACAACGTGAGTCTCAGATGGTCTCAGGGTTTTTTGAAAATTCACGAAATTTTCAAAAAATGTACCATTATAAATCTGAATGATTTTTAAAGAAATTACAAACTAATCACTTTAACTGCCTTGGAAGTTCTGTTAATGCGACACACGTATAAGCGTGTGACTCGGCGATAATTCCTGGCGATTAATCTGTTTGTGTAATTAAAACCCAGGTAGCAAGCTGACGTTATTTGTCGTCATTTTGACGTCAAAATGACGTTTAATGTCGTCAAAATGACGACAAATAACGTCAGCTTGCTACCTGGGAAGAAATGTATGTGAAGCTGGTCGAAATTAATTAGCGTGATCCATGGTTTTGGCAATTAACATAATTTGGCGGTCGCGATTAATAACGATAATTGCGGTATATTTTCGGCGAAAAATTTGCAAAATTTTCCAAGACGGTTTTTTCCCTCGAGACTTACGGAAAATATTTTTTATACAATTTTCGCGTTAAACCAGAGCTACACAAAATTTAAAGATTTAATATTATTCAATTATAAGGAAATTGGTTCGTATTTGCAAAGCAATCTAAAAGTCGGATGTAAATTCAATAATAAATGTATTTTCTATATAAAAGTATGAGCGCAATTCATGCTTTTATGTAGAGAAAGAAAGAGAGAGAGAGAGAGGAATACATTTATTATTGAATTTACAACCAATTTGCTCATTATCCATTCATATTATTATGTAGAAAGTATATTTATTATTAAATTTATATTCAATTTGCTCATTATTAGGCTATTAACCCATTTGGATTGCTTTGATATTATTCAATTCACTTATGGCTTTATGCAGTAAAATAATGTAATATACTATCATTAATATTTAAAATAATGTAAGTTTCAAAGCAACCAAATCCGAAAGAGTGTATTTCAAAAGTGCGCGCGCATTTATATTTATTTAAATTCGGAGCCGGCTTTACAGTTTACACCACTTTACACGCTTGTGCCTGCAACAGTAACGTTTGCATCATATAACTTATAGGCTAGATAATAAATAAAATAAGCCGCAGGATGATTAGAAATAATGTATGGAGGCTGGGTCTCCTTGTCAGGTATGTTTCGCTATCGTTCGATTGCAATTCAACGTCTAACCTGCAATCTTGCTCCAACATAACCTATTAACTCCTTCCAGAGGATGCCAGTGTTGTTGCTCTTCGCCGAGAGTGACGCCGAAATGTTTGACGATGCTTGCCAAGCGACCTGTCTCGAGTGTCAACGCGAGATTTGTTAAAAATACCGGCCGAAGGTGGCGAGTCGTCATCCCAACTGGAGTTGGCTTGTCGCTGCTCGCAGCAACACAATGGAACTATTTGCACAAGTTCGGATATCCCGTTGAAGTAGAGGACAGGCCAGAATTGCTGAATGACGTTATGGTAATGGATAGCCGTCTATGCGTGATCACGTTATCGAGATGTAAAGTTAATGAAATATAAAGTCTTTTCGTCGTAGGTAACTTGCTACTGTTGCCTGCCGTTGAGGACAACCAGCAGGATATGGGGCTGGCTGACGAGCATCGACTTGCCGGTCGGTTTGAGGCCAACGCTGTACGGGTTTTACGCGAGTATCTTTCACGCCGATCTGGACGAGATAGAGATGGATCTGTCCGCGTTTCCGAATCTGGTGGAATTTTTTGTCAGGAAGCTCAAGTATAATGCGAGACCGATTGCTCAGGAAGCAAATTTGGTAAACATTCAGGCATTAATTGTATTTCAATTAAACCTTATATAATTTATAAACCTTATATAATTTATAAACCTTATATAATTTATAAACCTTATATATTTTATATATTTTATTATTTTACCTTATTATTTTATATATTAAACCTTATATATTTTATATAAGGTTTGATATATATAAAATATATGAGATTTAATAATATGAATAAATTATATAAGAGTTAATGTATCTGGAAATTTCTTTCAGATTTCACCTGCGGATGGTAAGGTGCTTTATTTTGGACCGGTGACTTCTTGCCGCGTGGAGCAAGTGAAGGGAGTAACGTACGATCTCAGGCAGTTTCTGGGTGATCTGAACGATCTCATGTTGGACCAAATCGCGAGAGGGATGATGCAGAAGGACGATTACGTTAATTCACTCTTGAAGAACCCAGACAATAGATTGTATCAACTGATCGTTTACTTGGCACCTGGTGATTACCATCGATTTCATAGTTCTACCGATTGGAATATAAAATTCCGACGGCACTTTCCAGGTGTGCCTTGTCTCTTTAAAGTTAAAGCCCCATATAGCGAAGTCTCCCTTTTTATTTTTCTAAGCAAACCGTTTTTCTTTAGGAAAGTTACTGAGCGTCAATCCGAAGGTGCTCAAATACATGCCCAACTTGTTCTCGTTGAACGAACGCGTTGTGTATGTCGGAGAATGGTCAGGCGGCTTCATGGCTTATGCAGCGGTCGGGGCGACGAACGTGGGCTCCATACGAGTCTACTGCGATCGAGAATTGGCGACTAATACGGTGCACTGGCCGGAATCCGCACACTGGAAAGAAGCGAGTTTAAGTTGCACGCGTGTTGCCAAAGGTGAACAGTTCGGCGAATTCAGACTCGGATCCACGATCGTGCTTCTATTCGAGGCACCGCGAGACTTTCAATTTTGTCTGCAGGTCGGTCAGACTATTAAAGTTGGTCAAGCATTAAGCGTGCTTTCCAACGAGTCTGATGAAGGACAGATCAAACAACAACACCTAATTATGAACGTCGCGCAGGATTGGCAAGATATATGGAAGTCTAAAGTCTAGAGTAAAACGATCAAGTAGGAACTATTCTAATTTTACTGGAGAATCAAAGAGACGAATCTGCACTTTGCACGCTCGCGTCTTTACGCGAAGTCGAATTGTAGGCGCAATAAAGAGAAGATTTAGAGTCGTGAGAGCTCTAGAGACTCGGTTTTCTCGAGTAAGTATCGATCCTGTGATTACCTCTGTACGTGGCTGTGTTCGTGCGCGAGAAAATCGTCATCTCATGCGATCTATCTGAAATTACATGTATAAATACATCTCTCGCTAATTATACTCGTTCGTTACTTGAACTGCGTGATACCAAGCATCACGCAAAAGGCGTTGGTTTGTAATAGATTTGACACAGTTGATTTATTATTACGGCCGGGTACGAAGACGCGTTACTGTGCAACGCCTCACCTGTAAGACTTTATACGATTGCAGTAAAAAACCAAGAGAGCCCCTTAATGCGAGGAAACATATTTCTCTTTTTCTTGTGCGTCACCACCGATGGAGGTCGGATCGTAAACTGTTTTAGTTGCATGCCAAATCGATCTTTGTTTGCAGTTAAGTCGGCCGGTCAAGGCCGCTAGATGAAACACTTTCCTCAATTAAAGCTCTAACTCCTTTTTTTAAACCAGAAAGTAATAGACACGTCGTATATATCGAGTCTGCGCGCGTACGAAGCGCTCCGGTCTTACTGACCCCGTTATATTTTTATAGTTGTATTTTCACCGATCCTCTATCGTTAATATTAATGTTACTTCTGAAAAATTCGTATTAAATATCTTTTGCCTCGGCTTGTTCAGCGCGCGTGAACATGACTCCGCACTTTAGAACAGAATTAATTATAATGCGAATACTTAATCGCGCGGATATATTTTATGATGTATCTATTTTATGATATATAAAATGCAATAAAATAATAAAAAGATCAATTATAAAGAGTATGCTTTCTATGATGTTAAATAATTGCTTCATCCAGACAAATTTATTCAATTGCTGTTTATCTTGCACATTTCATCATTTTATTATTTTTATTGCTGTAAATTAAATAATCGATATTGAGACCATTATGTCACTCATTATATTTTAATATTTATACTATTCATTTATATTATTCAATATCCTGCTAATAATGCTTTTTCTAGACCTAGAAAATCGTGAGCCTTCCCCTGTCCTGCTTAATTATGCACCACATAAACAACAGCCATTAGAAGCACGACTTTGATGTACATACTTACTTGTTAGTCCCATACATAGTATACTCTCTAAAGCAAACATAAGCGATATAATCGATGACAAGGCATTCACCGGAAAATCAGAAATGACAGGCATTAGAAGGCAAGTCAAATTGTTGGTTCATATATACATTTAAAACTACCGAATACCTTAATATCTTTACTTGAAAGAAATTAATTATTCATATATTTTATATATAACTCGTGCATGCGCTTACGAGTTTTAACATGGTAATTTAAATTTATCTCCCTAATTTTCTTTATATCAATTTTAGATTTAGCTTTCCTGTAAATTTCGGGAGAGAGAGACAGTTTAAATTTATCTTCTCTGCTCACACGAATTGCCTAAATGCTAATACATCATCCTGCGCACAGAATATCTCCGTGTCCTCTCGAACAAAGCTCCATGCACCGTCGTTTATCATTGCCGGAAGCTTCAACGCCGGCCGATCTCCCGAGGAAGATACACGCTGGTACGAGAAAAAGGAGGAAAGCCGCCGAGCCGGCCGGCGTCGCAAACGTCAAACCGTCGTTCGGCGGATCAGTGAGCGTCGCGACGCTCGCGGCGCAGGTTGCACCGTCTCCTCTTCTTGCGGCGAGCCGATAGTACGTACCGGTGCGTCGGATAGGACGCGGTGACACCGCGTGTCTGGTGCATACGCGGCCGCTCGATATTCTTTTTCTTTCTCTTTCCTTCTCTCTGGGGCACCAGAGACGGAAGAGAATCCGTCACACGAGACTCCGGACAACTCCGGGTGACTATTATGGAGTATTTAAGCGGCGGCTAAATGGGGGCCGATGGACATTTTCGCGTGACCTTGTCCCTCAGGAGGGAACCGGGCGCCGGTCCGGTCTTCTGCAAGATGGAAACGTCCGCCAGGTTCCGGCAGCTGAAGACGGTGAAGCTGAGCTGTGAGACGACCTACCGGCTCGACATCAGCTTCAAGCCGCCGCAACTGCTGCAGTGGGTACAGTGAATGTGCAATTTTATATATATATATATGTGTACGTCGGGCGCCCCTTTTTCCCCGATTGAATCAGATGACGGGTCTTTTTTCTTAGGAAGACAATAAGGCTCTATCGCTATCGCGTGATGATCAATGGTTAGCCGACGAGATGTATTATTAGTTTTACTTGAAAAAAAAATGTTAAACTGGATATATCTGACGTATCATTTCTGTTATGATTGGATAGATCGGTTCATTCTTAGTTACATAATAAAAATTTTACCGTATTATTGATCAAACTTTAATATATTTAGAATCTAATCCACGTATCTAAAACAATTCGTGCTTGACTTACGATCCCGAATATAATCTATGATCCGTTATAACATCAGATTCTTTGATTTTATTGGGAGTATATCAAACATACCGAGCGATACCCTTTTTTAAGGAGGGCTGTAAACCACCGTGAAAAAGTCCCACTCGACTAATAGCAGTTTATCAGAAATTTATACGATCATTTTCAGCGCGAAGATGGGGTAGGAGCCAGCAATAAATTTCAATGTCTGAGCTCCTATGCTCCAGGGACGAGGATTACGGCTTCTCGCTATATGTTTAGATATAGAATCGCTAATAATGCCAACTTAGCTGTAATACTAAAAATAAACTCGGCTGCCGAATACGCAAGTGAAAATGTTTACTTTCATGGGTACTTAACGGGGAAAAGAATCGCCAATTTACGTCAAATAGTTTGTTTTATTGCGAGGACAAACTATTTAAAGTTGTGTCAACGCTTCGCCGTATTAGTTGAGTTCGCAGGAGAATTTTCTTCAATATTCCGAAGTAGTCTCTAGACCACCGGACTGTTCTACACGGAGAAAATTTTATATTAAAAATTACTATGTATGGCAGTAGCCGTGGACCATTGCTGGAATTATAAAAATTTTTACTATGTTTTTCACTAATGAGTTTAATAATTATTAATATAACACAGTAAAAATTTTTATAATTCCAGCAATGGTCCACGGCTACTGCCATACATAGTAATTTTAAATATAAAATTTTCTCCGTGTATTATTACTTTTAGAAATGGTAGCTTAAAGATGTATGTCAGACTTTAAAAGATAACAGCATTGCCATAATATTTTGCTAAGATGTTTAATAATGTATTTCGTTCCTACATATGAAATTTAAAGTCAATTTACCGTATACTTTTCAAGAAAATTATTATTATAACGTCTGTAAGACGTAATATAGACGTCTTACAGACAGTTAGAATAATAATTTTCTTGAAAACGATACGGTAAATTGACTTCAAATTTCATATGTAGGAACGAAATACATTATTAAACATCTTAGCAAAATATTATGGCAATGCTGTTATCTTTTAAAGTCTGACGTAAAACGTCTATATTACGTCTTACAGACGTTATAATAATAATTTTCTTGAAAACGGTACGGTAAATTGACTTCAAATTTCATATGTAGGAATGAAATACATTATTAACATCTTAGCAAAATATTATGGCAATGCTGTTATTTTTGAAAGTCTGACATACATCTTTAATTCTAGCATTTTTTGCCACCCAGTTATTCTAAAAATATATAAAGCAGAATAATATTCACACAGACTAATAAATATCTAATTAGTTTATTAATTTTCATTAATAAACTTTTAATTTAATTTAATTAAAGTAATTGAGGGAGACGCCGAACATTTTGTATTTAATTTATAAAAGAAATAATATATATATTTCGATTTATTCAAATAAATGTATTTGTTATTTAAAGAATACAGTATTAGAAAACACTATAAAATGAACATAAAGTAGTTAACTTATAAACTTATAAATGAATTCTGAATCATGGTTGCTTGGCATCTTCCCCACAATTACCTTATATAAATATGTAAGAGTATCCAATTTTTTATATTTGAAGTACTTTTTAAGCAGAAAGATTTGAAGTACTTTTTAAGCAGACAAATAAATCGGGGTCGGTAAGACTTATACATTAAGATCTCACAGATTCCGATATATTAATGCAGGTTTAATTCTATCAAAAATCTTATCTATTTCACTTTATTTATATGGTGTTGCATCATGAAAATTTTCTGTACAGATTGAAAGTTATTACACAGAATGAACGGGGTCGTGCTTGGACTCGCAAAGCAGGCCGGTGGCTTAAGGACTTAGCTCGTGTCGAGGAAAGTTTGGAGCGCGGAGTTAAAATCGAATAAGCCCGTATGAACGACGACGACAAACCGGCGTGCAGCCAGCCAGCGGTTAAATCGACACGAGCGGATTGATTTACGCAGACGGGCAATTAGGTGTCGAAGCTTATCGGGGGGGCCGTTTGTCTGTAACGTTCTCCCCCGTCGCTTTTGTAGGACGAGACCGCATTACGGGTACGTGATCTCGGCGCGAGATAACTACCCTCGCGCGCAGTTTCTAAACGAGCACGAGCGAGTACATAATCCTGGAATCGGCGGCACGTGAGCGCACCAGCTGCAATGATACCATACTCCCCGTCCCCGGCGCGGCGGGCGCGAGAAAGACGGACGTGTTATCGCCTTGAACTGCAAAACTCGTTCCAGTCTCGGAGGATCGATCGTGATTTTACACGGTTGCACTCGTGCAACACACGTGCTGCTTATAATTGGCTGATCGATGATACAATCCGACCCGCTGATGAGGGTGCAACGTGGACGATCAACTTGTTGTACGACACCGGGCCCGTCTTATCGCGGAAGCGCTGAAACATGATGGATGTGTCTTTTGTACGCCGCGCCATCGTGTGCGCCAGTTAATGAATGTGTGTCATGAATTCAATCGGGCTCAGGCTTGAGATATTGCCCGGTTACTATTGCGATTACCCCCCGGTAACATGAGCTCTTGATAAGCATCGAGTTGAGAACGATCGCCTCGTAATTACGGCAATAAATCGTAATTACGTTCGCCGCGCGGAAGATACGCGTACAGGATGATCCGTAAGATGAGAATTGTCAGGGGAAACGTCGAGAGAAAACTGAGACGCCGAGTTTTATTGAATTAAAGTATCGTTTATCGAATCTTTGCGATACTCGGAAAAATACTCAAGGCTGGAAGTTTGAGACGACAATGTAGGAATTTAAGATCAATATGAGCCAAAAAGGGTAAGGAGTTTAGTATAGTACCCTCCATTCGATAATTGAGTCGCGATAAAACAAGGCGGATGTTATTGATAATTAAACTTTTGTTTTTTTTTCTCTTTTTAGCTGTCAATGCGGCGTTGCGCGGTGATTTACGGCGAGCAGGCGCGATTTGCACGTGATTTGCACACGTTGAATTCAGAATCGAATATGGAGATCACGGGAACAAATGCGATGTGCATAAATATTTCACCTACCCCCCCGGCGTAATCACGAAGCCGGAAGTGTCCGCGTGATCTTCGAAGAGTCACGAAGGGCTCGCGTGTCGCGCGCCGCGCGGCACGGCAGAAACAGAGCAGTTTCCCTTTGTCATTTTTCGGACAATGGAAAATCCTCCTCACCGACGGAAAATCCGGCTTTCCTCCAGCGCAGCTATCGCCGAAATCTCGTGGAATTTTAAACAGCCGGCACGGATCATTAGTCCGAATCACGCGATGCACTCCTGCCGCATGGCCTGCTTTTCGATTTTAGTCGCCGGACGGCACGACAATCGACGGATTCATTCCCCGGCGAAACGGGGACCTCGTGTGCCGCTACCGAAAACAAATTAACGATTAATTCGTCCCGTTGGTGCAGACGTCGCTCGTTAAACATTCAATTAATTATTCGTACATCTCCGCGTGCTATTTTCCCCTACCCCGCGTGCGGAGCTTGTGCCTACAAAGTCGAACGATTAAAGTTTCGTAATAAGCGTACGGAAAGTTTGCCGTCCTTGTTTTCCAGCAGTAATATTCCTGATGGACGGAAGTAAGGCAGGAGGACAACGAAATGTAGACACACTGACGAGCTTATGATGTTACAAGCCGACGGGCGTTGCATTTTTTACGAATCATAATGCTATATCGACCCTGTGCGCGCCTTTAGATGCCAGTCCACGACTGCAGTTCCATTCCGGCTCATCTCTTATTTTAGATGCAGCTCTCTCGCACATGCATTTTTAATTCTTAAACCTGGCGATGTATCCTGTAAGACGCATTTCTGCCCGTCTAGATCTGTACGAGATGTCTTGTTTCTAGTGAAATTTCTCCAACTCGTGCAAATTATGTTTTCAAATGTCTTCAATTTATTATCTCTTATGTTTTACAAAACACAATCTAAAATCTAATTTTATGTATATTATATATATATTTTTTTATAGAGAAAAGTAGCCAAATATGGAATAGCGCCATATCTAAAAATCAAACAAGCGAATACTCATCAACAGCATATATTGGTTATCTCTTTCATTCGAAACCAATCTCTTTCGAATGAAAGAGATAACCAATATGCTGTTGACGAGTATGCGCTTGTTTGATTTTTAGATATGGCGCTATTCCTTATTAGGTATACTATTCCATATTTGGCTACTTTCCTCTAATATATATACAGGGTGTTTCAGGGTTAAATGTTCTAACTTGAAATATGAAAATTAACAAAGATAGAACTCTCAAGATTAAAAATTCATATATAAAGATCGGGCAATGAGAGTGCAGCGCGGTACTTGGTGCGCAAATAATTCAACTACGTTGATTATTCATTATATTAAGTTTAATGTATAAATGAATTTAAAATTTTTTATATATGAATTCTTTATATATGAATTGAAAATATGAACTTAGGACCTCAAAACAAAAAAAAATTTTCCTCTGGAGGTATATCCGTAAACGCTTTGTTTAAGAGATATTGACATCTAAACATTTTTATTATAAAATTTTATGAAATTTTTATCAGGTTATAATAAATAATTTAATAGTGTGCTTCAACTTTAGAAAATATGAAAATTTTTACATAATTATAAATTTTGTTCAAAGTGACGGCCTTGAACATTGAGACAGGCTTGGCATTTTTCTTTCATGGCAGCAGTCGCAGGGCGGCACTGAATAGCTGTAATTGTTTCACATGCTTGAATAATTCTTCTTTATAAAGAATTAATGTCATTAACCGGCCTTTCGTAGACTTTTTGTTTAATAGCATCCCAAGTAAAAAAATCCAAATAAAAAATAAAATTTTATAATAAAAATGTTTAGATGTCAATATCTCTTAAACAAAGCGTTTACGGATATACCTCCAGAGGAAAATTCTTTCTTGTTTTGAGGTCCTAAGGTCCTAAAATATAAATTATACAGGGTGATTTAGGGTTAAATGTCCTAACTTAAAGTATGAACTTAGGACCTCAAAACAAGAAAAATGAATATAAATCTCAAAGATAAGTTGAAAGAAAAAATATATATGATTTATACGAGTTGGAGAAATTTCATTAAAAACAAGACATCTCACACGGATCTAGACGGGCAGAAATGCGTCTTACAGGAAAGAAAATTTATATATATAAATATATATAAATTTGCTTTCAACTTATCTTTCAGATTTATATTCATTTTTCTTATATTCTTCATTACAAAAAAAATAGAATTCTAATTTCGTTTCTTTACCGCCAAGTTTAACGTTAATCGAGCGACTCTGTAGAAAGCTAATCTACGAAAGCATGCAAGTGCATTTGCATATTATAATAATTTTGTTGAATAATTCGTGAATCTCAGAGTCTTCGACAAAAACAAATAAATTGCTCCGGATCGTTATTATATGTTATCCCATGTTCCATTTCGTGCTTGCAGGATTTACAGACCGTCCGTTTCTAGATCCGATTCTTGCCGCGCGATTGTTTATCTTGCACGATAAGCCGATGCACGCAGCTGATACGCGGTACACGACCGCGTGCACGCGGGTCATTTGCGCGCACTCTCGTCGTCGCCTTCGTGAAAACTCTAAAAATAAAGCCAGTCGAAGCGTGAGTCAAAGTGCGGCTCGTATCCATATCAGAAACTAGACCGGCACGTTCAGAAGATATATGGATCTGTCGATCTAAGGATCAAAGTGTCCAAAAATACAACCCAGCTTGACGTAAGATCCAAATTCGCGGCCAGGATTCAAGGATCCGATACAAGAGCAACCAGCCACTTGCGAACATTATTGTAGCAACGTGTGGTTTTCATACAGTCAAGATTAAGCAATCATCCTTGAACTCTTAATCCAATAATTGTAAGCGCTTTTAGTTATTAATAGTAAGATAAAGTCAGTTAGTCAACGTAGAAAGGGATTAAGAAGTACAGTAAATGTTTTAAAGATCTTTCATTATAATCACATTTTACTATTATATAATTTTTTAATTAAAACATGTCTTTACTGTGTAAAAACTGTGTCTTTTAATCCGCGAATAACAGTTTAACTTAATAAAATTGATTGAGAGCGTTTGAAATTTTTGGACAAAGTCGTTAAGCATTCGTATTTGACATTCACATTCTGATTCACGTTATTCTTGCCGAGTTACATCACTATTTCTAAACATTGTAAATGCATTTTTACGACGAGTTGACTTATAGGAATGTTGTATACATATAATAATCGTCGATCCGTTTATCTTGACGTTATGCCAGACGTGGGAAAAATATTACCAAAGTACACACACACGTGGCAACGATTGTACCACGCAAAACATCTATTTTCGCCTCTAAAAAGAAGAGTTCCACCACGTTGTGAAGCGCGCGTTCGTCGTGCATTGAGATTCGCGTCATTTCCGTTGCATTCGTTTGAACTTTTGTCGGCTTTCTCGCTTTACAGACAGTCTGCAATATGCCGAATAAGCAAATGATGTTCTTTTAAAAATAAATAACCACTTTTGTGTCGACAAGAAATAGGTCGTCAAACAGAATGCTAGCGTGAGGATTTGCAATAAGCGAGCTTCTCCATTTATAAACACGTGCATCTCTTTGTCTTCCTATTTCTTCATTCTAATCTTGAGCCATTATTTTAGGTCTTAAATTATTTAAATAAAATAGTATTATATTGCAATAAGATATTGCAATAAGAGTGGTCTAATTAAATTCTAATTATTAAATACAACAAGAAACAATATTCTATTTTAATATTATTTAATTTTATTAATTTTATTAAATTTGCAAAAATTAATTTATGACATTATTAAAAATTCAGTGCAATTCCCTCCCTGGGGCGTACCATAAATGGAATAGAAAATGTTTATAAAAATAAGAGAAATAATATGAACGCTAAAATAAAAGAATTGTAAAAAAAACGCATACATTTTAAAGCTTTACGAACGTATTTTTAAAAGAAACTATACGAAACATATTTTCTAAATTCCTGTAATCTTTCCAGGTTCCTGAGCATCGGTGGGAAACAGGTGGAGGCGATCGAACGCGCGAGGAACGCCACAGCTTGCGCCTACAGCGCTTATCACAGCACCAAGGATATCCCGGCGAGTGCGCGCGGTCATCGAGAAGATCTGCCGATCGCCATGAGAGTCCTCGGTTCCGGCTACCTGACCACCTGTCTGCAGATCAAGTACTACCGGGTGGATGATCAGAGCCACTGCGAGTGGGGTGCCAGATTGCACTGCATCGAGCTCGATTGCTCCAGCGTTGAGGGACGTCTCGTCACGGTGGACCGAGAGACCTACAGAAAGCTCGGCATAGAATCTTAACGAAACGTCATCAGCTTCACCGATACCGGCTCGTTGTCAGCTCGTTATTACAGCGACGAGGAACTCGACGCCGCGCCGCAATCGATGCCTCTCACACGCGATCGCCTGAATACTTTACGCTCGTAAATGATAAACACAGATTGTACCAGAGCTTATGTTCGGATGAGTTAAGACCATAATTTTGGGGCCTATATTTTTTGTCTAGAGGTAAACATAAAGATAGAATCAATAATATCGATAACAAGTATAACGTATTTTGACCAAAATTTTCGGTGTTCGGTAATAATCGCATCACTTCTCGTGGGCAGGTAGAGTGGGTTGAACTGAGCAAAAAAGTCCTGTGCCATTTTGCGAACTTTGAAATAATTTATGAGATATTGGTTGAGATATTTATGAGATATTGGTGATGCGATTATTACCGGACACTCTGTGTATATTTTTTTTATTAATAGAGAGAACGGGAGTCTAAAAATTTTGCCTATTTAATTATATAAATTTTGCCTAAATAGGGCCCTAATACTTCGAAAGTAGACTCTGGAATGAATCGATAGAGTTAATCGTGGTGCCAGATTACGCTGAACGAGAGCGACTTCGTTAGAATGGTTTTTTTTCAATTCAGTACGATGAATATAAATTGTGTAGAAATTTCGCGGAAGTATTATCATGATCGACGGATAATTGAGATTGATCGTCGCTAGCTGGCAAACACCGTTGCGTTAATAGCGGATTAAGTTATTCAGAGAAGCCAGGCGCATACTGATTTTTTAGGCTTCTTCTTTATCGAAGACACCGCTAGAAATTTTATATCAAACGGATTGCCTGAACGAGATTAACTATTATTCTTATATTCTTAGAAAGGACTATGCCCAGTTTCATATGAAAAATTGGGCCCCCGGTGAACAGCAATGAGACATGACTAGAATTGTAGGGCATCAAGAGGATTAAAAAGTTCCATGAGCA
>NJRQ01000710.1:23043-36284 GCA_003063805.1 Aphaenogaster ashmeadi
AGAAGAAAATCAATAAAAATGTATTTATCTTAAAATCTTCATTTGTATAGTAAAAATATTAATTAAAATATATTTACCTTAAAATTATTAATTATGTATCACATTAAACATATATAACGGATTGCGGATATTATTTGTTTACAAAGGAACACTAAAGAGGACCCGAACGAAAGGTCGAAACGTTTGTTGTAATGTATGCGAATAGTAAATAAATATTTTTAATTTCAAAAAAAGAAGATCCTTAAATAATAACGACACCAACTGGCCAGACTTACATGTTCTATATTAATAATTAATAAATTATATTATTGTAGGAAATGGGTATTGACGGGAACGCAAGATGTTCTAGACTGACTCGCTTTCCGGTTGCTTACGAACCAACTCAAACCTTCCTTCTCCCTCCTGCCACGCCCTCACCCAGCCAGCGCCGCGTTCGCAAACCAACGTACAACGCGATTCCCACATTCGGCCATTCTGCCTATCCTTCGGTCTCCGGAGGATACTTCCTATACGGTTTAATATAATCGACAGCTGTTGTTGTAATTTCAGGTCCTTCGCCGCGATCGACCTTTATCACCTCGTATCGGTCTTTACCTCTTATCTGTGATATTTTATAAGGACCTAAGTATTTTTTCTTAATTTTCAAACCCGGGGCAAACTGGGTGCGACGAATGACAACTAAATCCCCTTCCTTGTACAAAGGTGCTTTCTTTCGCTTATTATAATAACGTTGATTTTCCACTTGAACTTTTAGAATATTATGCTTAGCTAGATTGCGCAAATCTTCGCGTTCTTCGTTGAAAAGCTGTACATATTCTTGTTCTATCAATGATAGAATCTGTGCGTCATCCGGATGTTTCATTTTGATTCCGAAGAGAGCTTGAAACGGGCTCATGCCTATACTCCGCTGGTAAGTACTATTAATACACATTTGCAACTTAGCGATATGCCGGTACCAACGCTCAGGATTATCTAAAGACAATTTAGTTAACGCAGGAATTATGATTCGATTCACTCGTTCTACCTGCCCGTTACCGCGAGGTACACCAGTAGTCGTAGTAATATGCTCTATGCTATGCTCGGTACAGAAATCTCTAAAACCAGAAGAGGTGAACGCGGTTCCCCTGTCAATTATGATACGTTGCGGATCGCCAAAAATCTGTCGCATATATACCAACTTATCTAGCGCTTCTGCAGTATTAACGGTCTTAGTAGGAAAGATCCACACGAACTTGGAAAATCCATCAATTACAACAAGCAAATATTTATAAGATTTGGACGTCTTTGTCATGGGTCCCAAATGATCCATATGGTATGTACTCAGAGGTGCATCCCCTTTAGGAATCGATCTCAACTCTCCTTCTTTCTTTCCTTGTTTTTTTTCAGGCAAAATGCATGGCACGCAACATTCTATAAAACGCTCTAATTTTTCTTTTAATTTTGGGATATAATAATCTTCCTGTATTGTCTCAATCATCTTTTTGACACTGAAATGTCTATGTTCGTGTACCTTTCGTATAGTCTCTTGATACATGCTAGCTGGTAAAACTACAACGTTCTTATTACCTAATTTCTTAACTAAAAGTCTATTTTCTATCGCGTAGTCGTCGTATGGTTCTTTATCGAGTAATTGCTTAATAACGCACAAACGTTCCTCCTTATCTTGTTCATTTCTTATCGCCGCTAAGAGCGTATCTTCGACGATCATGATAGGGTATCGGCTTAGAGCATCTACGTGTTTCATCCGCTCGCCTGCACGATGTTCAATTTCGTACTCAAATTCTTCAAGAAGAGCCCATCTCGCAACTTTAGGGGTTAGATTTTCTTTTGACAATGTTCTCTGAAACGCTTGACAATCGGTCACTATTTTAAATCTAATTCCTAGCAAGTATACACGGAATTTCTTAATAGCTTTAATTACAGCTAAGATTTCGAGCTCATAGGAACACCACTTCTTTTCAGGATCAGTTGTTTTATAACTCATATAATAAACCGGGTGAAAATATTTTTCATCATTTCCTTTTTGGAGGAGCACTGCTCCGTACCCTTCTTTACTTGCATCAGCATGTAATTCGGTGATCGCTGCTGGATCGTATATTCTCAAAACTGGCTCTGTCGCCAAAACTTCCTTTAATCGAGAAAATGCTAGTTGTTGGACTAGTCCGAAATAGAAGTGTCGTTCCTCCTTTATTCCGTATAATGGATAAGCAATTTTAGCGTAATCTTTTACAAACTTTCTAAAATACCCTGTTAAGCCCAAAAAGCTTTGCAACTGCTTTAATGACTCGGGTTGAGGAAAACCTTGAACGGCTCGAATTTTGACCGGCGATGGCTTGACGTAGCGAGTGAAGCCCGGTTGCGCACAGTGATAATCGGACACAGCCAATCACAGCGCCTTCCAGAGGAAATCCTCTAGGCATACATCAATATTATTGGTGGTGTCCGATTATCACTGTGCGCAACTGGGATCCTCCCGACGTAGCCTCCCTCGATCATCTGTCCCAGGAATTCCACACGCCTCTGGAGAAACTTACATTTCTTCCAGTTAATACTGAGACCACTGTCTGCGGCAACTGTTAAGGTCTCTGACAATTTAGCAAATGCGTCCTTTTCATCATAACCCGGAACAATCAAGTCATCCATATAAGTGAAGACTATTGATTTTCGAATCAGATCCTGAAACACTTCATCGATAAATCTTAAAAAACTAGTAGGGCTGTTGCAAAGCCCGAACGGCGTTTTCACAAACTCGTATTGGCCGGTAGGCGTAACGAAAGCGGTATACTTTTGACTTTCTCTACTCACTGGAACGTGGAAAAATCCATTCTTTAAATCAATCACTGAAAATACTCGGAAATTAACAAGAGCGTCTATTCTGTCATCTATTAACGGCATTGGATACTTATCGCGAACTATTTTCTTATTCAAGGATCGATAATCTATACATGTTCGATACGTACCGTCTTTCTTACGAACCAAAACAACGGGACTTGCGTACTCACTCTTACTGGGTCTAATAATTCCTAAATCTAACCATTCGCGTATCTGATTGTCCAGAACAACCTTCTCCTTAGGGGCCAATCTACGAGGACGAGAGCTCACTGGTATGTCATCCTTCAAAATAATTCTGGTCTCGATGGAAGTTTGGACATCTTCTCTCGGTTGGTGTTCGTCAATCAGGGTCTTGAGTCTGCTTCTAAAAGGCTCCATAACTTCGATTTCGTCTGTAGTCACGCAGTTCATCACAGCTAACTCTTCATATTCTACAGAGCGGTTAACCTCTTCAGCATTCGATTCCTCAGGTGTAGTAGTATCTGCATTTTCGGCATTCGACTTCTCGGGTGCAGTAATATCTGCATTTTCGGCATTCGACTTCTCGGGTGCAGTAATCGTACTCTCGTACGCAGTAATACGTACAGGCGAATCACTTGTAAGCAATGGAACATGTAATTACATCCGTACATGGCATATTTCTCCGAACCACGAATTGTGGATGTAGCATGGACACGCACCAGAATACGATTTTATCGGCAGTATCGATAAATGGATGTGGCTACGTAATGCCACAAGTCGAAAATGGATGTGCGGCGTTAGTGCATGGTGGATTTCGAGCGTCTCGCGAAAAAGGCCGGGATGACCGCTCTCAGGCTTCTCTCTGATATAGCTAACAGATTTATTATAACAATAAATACAGTAATACATAATTACATTGCAGTATTCTGTTACAAGCTGTCCTCATACCCAAAAAACTTGCTATATAAAAATATTGATAATAGAGAAATATATGGAAAAAAATATTCGCAAACACGCACATTTGCATTGTATATGTTCGTGCAACAATTCTGCGATCTAGTTAGTTATTGATAATTACTAGCAGTTGCCAGTTAAAAACTTATCGTTTATAAAGAATTTTTATGAAAATGTCGCAGGTTATTCCTACATATAAGGTGATCATTCTATACTTGGTAAAACAATTGAAAAAAAGACATATTTATTTACATTAACAAATATTATAGTTAACCTGCGTAAGTCTTTGGTAATAAACAACAACATTCTATGTATTATTCATGTAGCAGTCTAATTAATTAATAATATCGAGTAAATGTCTATTTATCATGAATTTCCTAAAATATGTATCACTATATCCACGTGCGCGCGCAAACCAACAGATCTCTCTCTCTCTCTTTCTCTCTCTCCCTCTATATATATATATATATAAATTACTTATTCAAAATGATGTTAACTTTTTCCCCATAAAAACATTAAGAGTATTTCTTACATATAAATTTGACGCTCATTTGAAATTAAACAAGAAACATATGATTAATAAAAACTTCAATTGAATGCAATATTAATATTCAGTATTAATATGTCAATATTACCTCATCTTTTTTACCTATAGAGAAGATATTCTTCTCATAATTTATGTTAAGCCCGTATCAGACTATGGATTGGGATTGGGATTGGATTGGAATTTGACCAATCAAAGCTAAGCTCACTGAACTTGTTATTGGTTTTCTTTCTTCCGATTGGTCAAATTCCAATCCAATCCCAATCCCAATCCATAGTCTGATACGGGCTTTACACATAGGCTGCGTTCAGGAGACACAACCGTTGAGTGAGCAATCGAACGTGATTGATCTTACTTTTGGAACCAACAAATTAACATTGAGTGTTGACAAGACGATGCTGCAACGGTTGTGTCTCCTGAACGCACCCATACTTTCATTACATTATCATTCATTCTTATGTATATTATCTTATAAGCAAAAAATACAAGAAAGGTTTTCGAGATAATAGACATTGGAAGTTCCTATCAAATAGCTATTACTGTTTCTTGTCGATTCTTGATTCGTATTTGTAAAAGATTTTTATGTACATCGTCGACTATTTCACGATAAAATTTAAAATATTTCATTCACAATCTTAATAAATAGACAAATTAAAAATAATATCCTGAATTATAAAACAAAATATACAACAAAAAATAACGTATAAATCATATAATCGCTGCATCATAATGTTGAATGCAATTGCACATTTTCCCAGTTGAATGAAAGTTATTTAATGTTATCTCTTGAAGACATCACTGGTTGAATATATATTATATATCCTTTTTAATCCTCAAGCACATAAAATATCAATTCAAGTACTGTATGTGCATCCTGACTGCTTTGTACAGCTTTATGTAAAACTTGAATTAATTCATTGTCTAAGCTTTTCATATATATTGGCGGCAATTTTGTACCCTCACTTCCAGCTTCATAGCCCACCTATATGTGCATATTTAATATTAAGTACAATCCTAATGTAACAAAGTGAACTATACGAACCAGAGAATTATATTTACATTATCTGGATGAATCGTTGTCCGTACACCGAGCTTTGTTAAACCTGCTGTTGCTAGAAGATCCAGCAACTTAATCAATGCTGCACATGTCGCTTTTGCTATACTGCCAGATAATTTATTTATATCCACAGGATCATTCACACCATTTGAATGATCATCTGACTTTTAAAATAATATTATTTTACTAATTTAGCTTACGCATATGTATTAAAAATAATGATAATGATACTTCTCTGTAATGGATACATACTTTTATAATGAATACTTCTGTCCAGCGTATGAATCGGGTTGCACCTTTGTAATCGATGCCATTATGTACTCTAATAGATGGTATACCATCCATTAATTGTCCATCAATAGGACTTTTAACTCTGTCAATAAAAGATCGTTGTGTTTTTAATACTAATTGTGTAAGGCGAGGGAAAAGTTTATAATATACAATATCAAAAAATATATGAATAAATTGCATATATAGAATATCTTATTTAATATAACCTCCTTTTATCTTTGTAGGGTAAAATCGAATTAAAAAATATGTTCAGACAAAAGTTGTATGGTCTAGGAGAACAAATAATAAAATTAATTTTCGAAAAAAATCAATTTTTCAAGGCCACATGAAAGTCATTGCCATTTTTTAAAATGAAATCGTGTAATCTTTTTTACATATGTGAGGCCTCTAATTATTCTGTACATAAAAGTATTAACGTAAAGTGCTATAAAAAATCAATAATTTATAAGAAAATATGTGTTTTCCCCAGACAGCACAGGATATCCTATGGACATCCGTTTTATGTCCATTTCTTGTCGGAATGTCCATGGACCTTATAAAGATATCCATAGGATATACATTTGTGGACACTATAGGAATATCCCAAAATGGACAAGTTTGTATGTCCATATAATATCCACTACATCCGCGAACAGTACGCGGCACCACCACCAGATGGATGCGGAGTTCTCGTATTTCTCGTAAGTAAAATACCATACAAGATGGAATAAAAGACGCAGCATTATAAAAGTCTTCACCCATGTTTTAACAAAATGGTTTTTTTAAGACGAGTCCCTAAAATTGGGCTCCAAGATGTCAAAGTAAATGAGATGTATTTTGACAATATAATTTCGTTCAGTTATAAAGTTAATGCAGATACTTAATATTCTTGGTGGTTATATGTAACAAAATGTATTGATATAACTTTTATCACATCCACCAATTTCATAAACGGATATATCATGGATGTCCATAGAATGTCCGGAGGACGTAAAACGGATAGTTTACGGATATCCTCAATATCTTATAGATGTCTTTCGGATATCCGTGTGCTGTCTGGGTCTTTACACCAATTGATTTATTTCATTATTCTACATATAAAAATATTAACAAAAAATTCTTTATTTATATCGACACAATTGGCTAATGATAAGTTAACGTTTTTTGACTCGCGTAAAAAACGTTAACTTATCATTAGCCAATTGTGTCGATATAAATAAAGAATTTTTTGTTAAATTATTATTGGCGGACCAGTATCCTTTATTTTCGTAAAAATATTAAGATACGATATAAAAATAAATAGTTTACAAGATATTTTATATTTCATGTCAAGATATATCAGAATAAAGTACAAAATATCTCGTAAATTATTAATTTTTTTATAATTTCACCTTAATACTTTTATATGCAAAATAATTCGATGAATCATATTATATAAAAAAATTATATAATTCCATTTTTAAGAATGGCGATGACTCATATGACTTAGAAAAATTTTCGAGTTTTTCGCAAATTGATTTTACGATTATTTGTTCTCCTTCATACAACTTTCGTCTCATTATATTTTTGATTCGACTTTACCCTGCGAAGATAAAAGGGATGGTCACATCCCTTAGGTGAGACCATAGACATAGTTATACTATGTCTCTATAGGTGAGACACTATAGATGCTTTCCAGCAACGTACACAGACGACACTGTGTAACACAGTGAATCATTTCATCCTTGTTGTTTGACAATGTTAAACAAGGATGAAATGATTCACAGTGTCCTTGCTGGAAAGCTCCCAATATATGATAGCTCTTATTTGAAAAATTCCTTTTATTCCTGTGAGAAAGGATGGAAAGGAAGGTAAGGAAGGTGAATATATTGAATAGGGAACCCACTTCCTATGATCTTGACCTTTACATATATTGTCAAGGTTATCACCCTGAGTAACAATCAAAAGGTTTTAGCCGTCGCTCATTGTTCATTAAAAAATTATTAACAAATGAAGTTTTATGTAAAATAAAATTCTACCCTATGTAGAATTGTACAACGATAGATCTCGATATGCATTGTAACTTATGGTCTATAAGCAGGGAGTGGTGTAGGGTAGACCTCGCTTCGCGTGAAAATTGAAAACCCATGTAGGACCATACAACGATAGACCTCGTTTCGCACTGTAACCAGGGGGTGATGTGGGGTGAACCTCGTTTCGTATGGAAAGTTGAAAACCCATGTGGAACTGTACAATGATAGATTTTGTTTTGCACTTATCATTGCACAGTTCTACGCGAAACGAGATCTATCGTTGTACGGTTCCATATGTGTTTTCAACTTTTCACGCAAAGCAACTTCCCACACACCTCCTGCTTATAGTATGAAACAAGGTCTATTGTTGTATGGTTCTAACATGGGTTTTCAACTTTCTAGACTTTGGATTTGATTAGAATTTTTTTGGGATAGGGATTCAGGTGGAGGGACGGAGCACCTCATCCGCCAAGTAATTTACTTAAATATGTAAATAATGTGTTATTTTTGTTAGATAAAGTTTAAATTATGAAGTTAAACACACGGTTATATTGTCAACTTTATTTGTTAATAACTTTTTAATAAACAATGAGCAATAACTAAAATCTTTTGATTGTTACTCAGAATCATGACTTCGACAACATATGTCTAGGTTATTGGCGAGGTGTAAGTTTTTGTAAATATTTATCCTAATAACTTAACACAAACCTAATTTTAATTCCAAATTAAGAACAGGTTTGGGTTAGATCAGGCTTTTTCAAGGTAGAAATGCAAAGGGAGAGGTGGAAATGCGGTGTCGAAAAATTACATTCTATTTATAAAACTTCTTTTGTTAATAACTTTTTAATAAACAATGAGCGACGGCTAAAACCTGCTGAAGAGTACTCAAAAGAGTGACCTTTCGTGATAATATATGTAAAGGTCAAAGTCATAGGAGATGGGTCCCCTATTCAGTATATTTACTGAAGGAAGAGAGGAAGCGAGAGGGAGGAAGAGGAAAAAACGAACGAGAGAGGGGGAAGAGGGAGGAGAGGGAGAGGGGGAGGGAGAGAGAGAGAGAGAGAGATAGAGAGAGGAGAGAGAAAGAACAAGCATTGACAAAGTTTGTATAGATATCTCAAGTATAATGATAACGAAAAATTTATCGAAAGAATTTACCCCAGATTGAATAACACGTCGTTATCGACCCACTTTATGTTCACAGTTTCGTCCGGCTCCAATGCTCCCTGGCGTCCGCAACCGATTGAAAAGTCCTGCATATTTTTGAGAGCAGCTTTCAAAGCTTCCATTTTTTCTGGCATTATTTCTACCATTAATCCATCCTCGACAATACTGGATTTGGCAGAAAGTCCCATTGAAGATTTTAGAGCACCATTGATGACAATGAAACTGGCACCAGTTACTACATAATAGAAAAATAATATTCTTTACACATCATTATAAGAAATTTTTTGCTTACAAACTCACCTGTTCTTGGCTTATTGTGAATGTTTATCGCTTGCGTTTGATAACTGCTTTCATCACCAGTATTCGTTTGTATGCAAACTAAATGTGAATCCGCAGTTATACTAAAGTTTGAAGCATAAGCTAACACATGATCATTTGAATTGTGAAGTCCTTTTATGACTTGGTCGTATCGATTCCTGGGGAACATAACATCCGTTGTACGATTTTTTAAGTGAATTGTTAATCCCCTTACTCCTGGCAAAGTATAAGCAAAATTTCTAAAATCCGCTAATACTTTCATCACAGTGTGTCC
Organism: Aphaenogaster ashmeadi; assembly: GCA_003063805.1. Classification (NCBI taxonomy): domain Eukaryota; kingdom Metazoa; phylum Arthropoda; class Insecta; order Hymenoptera; family Formicidae; genus Aphaenogaster; species Aphaenogaster ashmeadi. The sequence goes on from NJRQ01000710.1 coordinate 32,433, forward strand.
AATCTCAAAATATAACGCGTCTCGAAAACGAACTGACACCAGTGGACAAGGATAATAACGGTATTCTGCCCCAAGACGTAAAAGAAGCCTTAATGGGAATATTTTGGCCCATGGGGTTTCCCACCTAAAATAAACAATAGATACAAGTAAAATTATAATCAAATAAATAGAATGATATGAAACAAATTACAGAATATATGGATCTGTTCAAGAAAAAAATTAAATTTCACCCAGAAAACAAGAGTTACATATTATATTTCATTCTAAATTGAAGTTAAAATATTCAATTTTATGTATTCGATCGTGAAAGTATGACTATTATTATCAGTGTTAAACGCAGTTTAATAAAGAATTCATAGGTGTAAATAGCAAACAAATGAAATATAACATATTTAGAAAATTTATTATAAAAAACAAATAAGTATTATTAAATCTTTATAATTATTAATCTTTAGAATATAAATTATAGTTTTATTTCATGTATATAGTTGCAGACATAATAAAAAAGGTATGATTTAAAAAATTATTTTCTTGTATACTTTTACAAATAATTATTTTTGTATGGATATGAGCATACAAAAATAACATCCGGATACTAATATGAAAATATAAATATTAAACGTTTAAATTTAATTTTCTATATCGCCAGTAGTAATAAACACGTGTAATAAATTTTTATGTCGACCCAACTGGCAAGAGATGGTAATCTATTGGTTACAACGTATCAACCATACGGATTGTGGTCCTCTACGTGTAATAAGTTTAATATTAATAGATGCTTTAGCATTGTAACCAATAGATTACCATCTCTTGCCAGTTGGGTCGACATAAAAATTTATTACACGTATAAATATTAAGTTCAGTATATTCAAATCATATGAGAACATAAAGTAAACATGACCAATTATATGATAAATGCTATATATTTGAATGAAATGAAAATTAAAATTTAATTTGAATGAATATGAAAATTAAAAATATATGAAAATTTGGATAAATTTCTTAAAATTAAAACGTAGTGATATAGATTGATGCAGATAGATTTATCTAAATTTTCCTTGTTCGGAAATTAATACAAAAGGAATATTTTTCTTTGGAAGTGTGAGAATGTATAAATATTTAATGAAATAATTGAAAATAAAAAAGAAAAAAACAATGAATAGATTTATAATATAAACTTCATTGCTCAATTCATAGACTATACCAAAAGTTAAATTTTTTATGTAAAGCCATGAAAAATATCCAGATAGACACACAATAGAACACAGAACCATATATTCGGACGAAACAATCCCAATACATAGGAGCGAAATTTTATCATATTTACCTGTGAACCAAGAGTCCAATCAAGAAAGGTGCGGGCGGTAAAATAATCTTTTGTAAACATTGCAATGTCTGGCGAATAAAAAGAAATCCCGCATGCTCGCGTGAACCCAACAGGTTGGTACCTTGATATACTGAAAATCCGAGTTCCGTCATTGTATTACCTAAAAGAGCAAATTTGATAAAAATAATTTGCAATATAAAGTATAAATATTGCTGTTATTAAGGTATCAAGTAAATTTATATAATTGGCATATACACACATAAGTACACACATATAAGCAGGGTTGGGAAAGTTACTTTTAAAAAGTAACTCGTTACCGTTATTCGTCACTTATTGAAAAAAGTAACTCGTTATCGTTTCTCGTTACTAAAAAAATTGGGAAAACTAGCTCGTTACCATTATCGTTACTAAAAAAATATCTTGTCGTTACAATTTCTATTACTTTTTCGTCAGATTTTGATACTCTTTTCTTTAGGGTGACATCCGATTGTTTATGTTACACCAATTGACCAATTCAATTGGTCTGTTCTTTGTTGCTGCACTTCTGAACTAGTGCAATAAGTTAAAATGAAAGAAAATATATTTGTCTCATTCTAACTTATTGCACTAGTTCAGAAGTGCAGCAACAAAGAACAGACCAAATACAATATCTATAGTCATGATTATTCGCAATATGATCAAACATAACACTCCCTTCTTTTAAAACTCGCTTACGCATTCCAAACATATGTATTGTGCAGGTACAAAATAACGATAAAAGTAATGATTATATTCGTTACCATTACCCAAAAAAATGTGTAACTGCGTTACCGTCACCGTTACTAATAAAAAAAATATAACATCGTTACCAGTTCATTACCAAAAAAAGTAATTGTAACGGTAACGACATTACAAGTAACGCGCTACTTCCTAATCCTGTGTGCATATACGAAACATTACCTTTAATAGCTTCAAGATATAATTGATTGATATATATGAGAAGGTCCTTTGGAATCCGTGTTTCATCTGGCAAAACCTCAACTAATAAAATAACTTCGTCCTGACCAATACAGGCGAGACCTCTTGATGTCACATTCCAGCAGATTTTGTTTACGCAGCAATTTACTACAGATATAAATGAGAATGTGTCAAGTTTCTTACAGGTATATCGGTAATATAATTTCTTTATACTTACAATTAGTTATTTTCACATATGCATAAAGATTCTGATTAATTGCGAACATTACCGACGGTTCGCATTCATTTTTTAGTGTTTTGTAGAGCACACTTTCGTCCATAGGTGGATGATATGTAATTTCTATTTAGAATAAAGAGAAGGCAAATTAAATGATATAAATACATGTTATTTATAATTGCGAATACTTTTATATAATATGACATCCTTACGGCCTTTATGTATTGTGACAGTCGGAGGCAATAAATTAGGATCATGTGGTATATAACTATTGGTCGTATTGTCTAGAGGAGGATGATTTTGTCTTCTCGTTGCGGTATCTGTCAATGTAGATCCCGATGCAAAAATCCGCTTGTTTCCCTGCTTGCGGTACGGTGGCTTTGGGTCCCAACACGTGTCTAGCTCTGTCAGGTCACAGCCAGGCCTTATTCCTGTGTTTAGTTATAGGTAAAAATAAAACAAACAGGAGAGGCTAGGGAAGAGGGAATTGACAACGTGCTGACACGTTCCAGAGAGGCAAAAATAAACAACTAATAATTTCGCATTGGACATATTGGACAAAGGAATAACAAAAATGAAACAAAACCAAAAAATATAATGCAATAGGAAAAATTATATGTGTACGATCTAGATATTTAGAGAATAATTGGTGTCTGTGAAGTTGGCACACTCTACAAATTAAAAAAAAATACTAAGAGTTCTTGTAGCACTCTTCATTGTTCTACCGTTCCTGATAAACATTAAAAAGTGTTCCGCATTCCTTATATTAAAAAATCAAAATTGAAAAAATGTCGTGCTAACTTCACGTTCTAGCACGACACCCTCCCCTCTAAGGTACTAAAACGCGTTGAATATTACCATTTTTGACAACTGTTCCCGATAGTTCTATTCGACTTTCACACATATGTACAATTTCAGATTTAAAAAACCAAAATTGAGAAAATGTCGTGCTAACTTCATGTGCTTGTACGACACCCTCCCCTCTAAAAGTATTAAAACGCGTTAAATATTACCATTTCTGACAACAGGGCAGCGATCACGTAACTTTTCACGTTTCCGCCCTAGAAGAAAAGTTACGTGATCGCTGCCCTGTTCCCGATAGTTCTATTCCATTTTCATACATATGTACAATTTCAGATCGATATTCCACATATTAAAAATTTTAAACGATTTTTTATATACGCGCCCAGCACGACACTCGGTGAAGTATGCCGTGCTGCCGACTTTCCGCACTTCTGACTGTTGTTCTGGCTTGTTTTACTCGAGTTTCATACAATTCAACCATTTGCAGCCATTGTTCCGCCGTATAACCATTTTTAAATTAATTTTAACTTTTGGCGCCAGCACGACA
>NJRQ01000711.1:1920-12313 GCA_003063805.1 Aphaenogaster ashmeadi
AGGTTACAAGAGCTGGATTCCGTAAAGCGCATATGCGCGCATTTTTCTATAGTATACGTAACGTTTACTATAGAAAAATGCGCGCATATGCGCTTTACGGAATCAAGCTAAGGACGTCTCTATGAGATGTTTTCAATTTCCACCATGGATGTCTAATGGATCTCTATAATGTACCTTTCTGTTCCGTATGGGCAGTGGCTGATGATCGTCGAAAATTAACAGTAAATTGTATAGAATAACTCGAGAAGATAGTCATCGGGTACTAGATAAAATTCTAAATTAATTAAATTAATTTTTTTAAAATTAATCTTATTGAACTGATTTAATTCATTAAATTTATTTTTAAAAATCATTTAATTCGTTAAATCAATTCAATGAAATTGATCTTAAAAAATTAATTTAATTAACTTTGAATTCTATCTAGTACCCGATGACTAAAGAAATGGTGATTTTTATATTAGCTATAGATCTACAAATAATCTCTTGATATTTCTCAACAGGTAAACATTAGAGTGTAATAGAGGCGCTTTCCTGTTTTGGCCTAGTTGCTATCCGATTTTTGTACATGCATCTATTTCTATTATATTTCTATAATACAATTTTTTAGATACCGGGTTGAAATTTTGCACACAAATAGAGTATCATAGAAAGTATGTTCTCCTCTAATTTTCCTAAAATCCATCAAATGGTATGGATTTTAGGGGGGTTTTCATTGTTTAGAAAAATGTGTTTTACGTTGTAACTTTCTCAATATTTGAGATATCGGTTTATTTTTAATTCTATTATATTCTTCAGTCTTTTCTACCCCTATTTCATATATAATTCTTTAAGATTTGGTTGATTAGATCCATTTTTATACGCGATCAAAGGTCCATAATATTAGAAATATGTGTTGCAAATTTTGAAATATTGGGCTATTAGAGGAGATTTCTTTTTTTAAATATTACATATTTATCATAATAAAAAAAAGTGTGCAAGTAGAAACTTGCACATTGCTTCCCCATTTTAGTTGGTTCACAAAGCTTCCTCTATGAGGAAGCCAAACTAAAAAAAAGAAGAAATAAAAAAACTTCCTCATAGAGAAAGCTTTGTGAACCAACTAAAATGAGTAAGCAATGTGCAAGTTTCTACTTGTTTAATAAATCCTTGAAGAACCTTAAATTACTCCGGCAAAAGCGACGCAGCCTACTCCTGCGTGAGCGCGTTTCGAGTACTGCCTGAAAGCTGAAAGACGATCGCCCCGTGTTCTCCGCCGCGAAAAATGGCGGTTAAGCACTTTTGAGCTGACGCATTTTTCAAACATTTTGGTTGTTGCTACGCAGTGCGGCACGCACTGTTAGCTGTCCTATCCTGTCCTGTTCGTTTAGACTGACACGAGCTTGCGAGCGAGTGAGTATAGGAGCGAGCACAAACGATCTTATTATTGACGTCTCACCGAATAACATTATACCACGATGGCGACGCAAACCCAGCGTTAGAATTTCGGACCTGGCAGAAAGTAGACAGAAAAGAAGAGTGAGAGAGAAAGAAAGAGAAAAAGAAAGAGACCGGCATCTTGATAAATGGGAAAACGTGCCATTTACGAGGGCCGCTATCAGCACCGTTGATCTCTCGACGGAGATCGTTTCTTCGTCTCGCTACGCGTTTGAATAATTAATTTGTTCTCCATGTGTATCAGGGATGTGACACGTTACACCACCTTGGGTAGCCGCACGGTGTGTTTACCCAGAATGTTTAAGATAGTGACGGACAGTGGCCCGACACAGATTTTTTACATTACAATAACGGTCACTGATGTATCCTTCGATCTGGGATATTTTACTCTCATTTTGAGAATGTTTGCAGGTCAATATCGTTTCCTTTTTTATTTACATTTTTTAAACTGATAAAAAAAGGAATATATATATATATATATATCAGTTTGATGAAAAGGATTAAGCTAATGATTTTTTAGAAATAAGAATTATAAAAAATAATACAGCGAGAACATTTAATTTTATTCTAAACTAGAAATAAAAACTAGAAACTAGCATGTAACACAAGAGTCCAAGAAATGTTGTATGAATAATCGTATACTTTTGCTATGATGCTTTACGTTAAATGCTTATGTTAAATTGCTTGTAACTTTGTCAGGATCTTGTCAGATTTGATGATTAATAACTGTTACATATATGCTTCTTAGTTTCAGGTTTTTCTATTAAAGCTCTTGGCCTCTGTCTTTGAGTCATTTGGGTGCAATAGCATGCTTTTCATCATATGATCCGATGTCTTGACTCATATTTCGCTTCAACGAATGCAATATCTTCCGTTGCATTTATATGATACCTTTCGGATAATATTTGAAAAGCGAAGCTGAATTTTGCGACGTAAGGATTTTGGAAACCAGAACTGAAGGGGGGACTGAGAGGAGAAAAGTTTACACGATGTCGATCATTACGATAGCGTTCAATTACTACGTTTACGCGAGTGTTACTTCTGTAGTAACTTACTCAAATTATCGATAATTTGAGTAAGTTACTACAGAAGTAACGCCTCGCGTAAACGTATAGTAAATGACAAGATAACGAAGTGAAACTAGAAGGAGATACAGTCTTTTCCGCCAGGAAAAGAGGAGGAAGAAGAGTTTGTGTTAGCAACACGATCGTGTATGAAGCCGGGAATGTCGGAATATAAATGTGTATCCTTGTGATATTCTCTCCGCTGGAATCGATATGCTAAGAGGAATGAATAGACGGACGAACAGATACACCGACGAGCCGGTGGCATCGCGATCGATATACAGTCTCGATAAAGGGAGGCACACTGGCCGGTCGGTCGAGACGAAGAGGACGATGAAGAAGCAAGAAAAGAGAAGGAGGAGGAGGAGGAGAAGGAGAAGAAGAGGAGTCGCGGCGGTTTTAGATCCGGTGATATAGGTGGCACGATATATAAGCCGCTCGTCCGCGTCTCCGTCCGTGGCCGGGCATACATAATCGGGTAACCGTTTACGTGACACGACATCGAACCGAGTCGATGGGCGACGCGGCGCGGCGCCTCGGGGGAAAAAAACACGGCATTTCGATAGAGACGGCCGGTCGGCAGGATACAGCCGGCGTATATAAGCCGCAGATGGACCTCCCGTGCGTTTCAGTTATCCAAAAATCCTTGTAAGTCCCGGACGGTCTTTCCTTTTCCATGCTAGCGCGCCTTTTCCACCAGCGAGCCCTTATCCTCTTTCTTCCTTTTCCTCCTGCCCTACTTGCTTCGCGCGTCCTCCGCGCGTTCCTCTTCTCGTATCCCCCGGGTTCGCCCCGTTCTCCAGTCTTCCACGTCGCCCGTCCCTTAGCCCTCCGGCTGTAGGTCTCGCATACGCACCGCATATCGCTGATGCATATAGTTAGTATGTGTGCACGTGTGCTTACATACTAACTATATCGCGCGTTCATCATCGCGCTCTCCTCCCTATCCCTCTCTCCCTCTCGTCCTCCCGTTCGCCGCAGACTATCGTCCTTGTCCTGTCCCTTCTCGTCAGGAGTCCTCCTTGCCCTTTTTTTTGTCCCGGCTACCGGCGAACGCGCGCGTCGTCCTCTTCACCAGTAGCTTCCTCCCTCTCTCCCTTCCTTCACCCTCTTCCAACCCGTCTAAACCCTCTTTCTCTTTTTCTTCCCCCCTTTCTAACTCCCGTCTTCGTCGTCGTCGTCGTTTCTGGCTGTTTTGCTTTTGCACACTCTTGTTTATCTCTCCTGCAACGAGAGCGCGCGATCTCTCCTGTACACATTGCATTCCCGCTGTGCAATTGAACGGACCGAGGACTCGCGGGGGCACACGTCTATTTGCACGTCGAAATAAGGAGGCTGAAAGAAAGGGAATATCGAGAGAACGGGACACCGAAATAAGAGTGACGATGTTGGAATGGTGCGTAACGATCGCGGCCACCCTGCTGGCCCTTCTCGTCTACTTTGCGTATTTCTTCAAGTTCAACTGGGTGAAAGTGAGTGATGATCAAGTGACTTTACGCGATTTTTTCCCGTGTTTCTGCTGCAAAATGTTCTAAGATTATAACACGATATTTCTTAAAGGACTTGAGAAGAGAGAGTGAGAGTAGGACGCGGCAGATCGGTGGTGTTTACTCTGGTAGCAAGAATCGGAAGGTGGGTAAACTACCGCCGGTCTATCCGAACGGATGGTTCGCCCTGCTCGAAAGTTCGCAGATAGAAAAGGGCCAGGTGAAACACGTGTCTGCTCTTGGCGAAAATTTCGCGGTATTCAGGTACGTCAGGGTGCAGAATTTCGAATTTTGATTTCTTATTTCTTCCATACATTTTAAGATATGCAACTTGAAAATTTGGGATACAACATCCTGTATATTTATTGCGTAACGTTTTGTCAATTTGTTAAAGAACCGAAAAAGGCGTTGTCAACATTTTAGACGCATATTGCCCGCATTTAGGGGCAAATATGGCCGAGGGTGGCCGTGTCAGGGGAGATTGCCTGGAGTGCCCCTTTCATAGCTGGACATTTCGCGGGGAGGACGGTTACTGCGAGAGCATTCCTTATACTGAAAAAGGTATTTATCAAATTTTACATAATCTCATTGTCAGTCTCACACGTCTTAGATGATATCTATTTACTTTTTGGCTCCCGGGATGTGAACGCTATATCAGCTAAGATGTTTGGATGTTTTTTATATCTTGAAACCACATTCCTGCATAAAGATTCCCGTTTATGGGTTTTAACATACAACGCAAATATTTGCGCCCAAATATCGGATACCCATAGCGGATTATGGCTTAATACATCGCGTGCTGGCCTAGTTATTCATCTTATTCATCATAAAAAATAGATATAATTTAAAAACATCAAGTCACATATTTATATGAACTTCTGCATTGTTTTTCGATATCAAATCTATTCTTAAAGCGAGTTCCACCATTAATGAAATATCCTGTATTTAGCGAAAATATACTTTGCTTTAATTTATAACTATGTAATATTTGCAATACAATATTATAGGTACATTGTGAATGAATATATTCATCATGATCGCCGCGATATAAAGAAAGCTAGATATTATCTATTGGTGTATTTAGCCTAGCTATATTTAATTATTGGTTTTTTTTGCACAGTACCACACATCGCTCGAGCGAAAGTTTGGAAATGCTGCGAAGTGAATCACCTCATCTTTGTCTGGTACCACTCTGAATCAGCTGAGCCAGACTGGCAGCCCCAGCCGCACATGTGCATTTCCAACGGGACATGGCGCTACCAAGGTCGCAATGAGTTTTTCATTAACTGCCACATACAGGTTTGTCGCGCATTCAATTCTCTGGTACGATAGAAAATGCGCTCCTTCACGCAAAAACCACTCGGACAACACTAGAAAAGAAAGAAAAGAGTTATAATTTGTGAGACGTAACAAAACATAGATCAATTAAGCTAATTTATTAATGAATTAAGTTAATTAATTAAGCTTATTAACGTTTACTTGAAATATTGTCAAGAGTCAATTTCTAAAGTCATGGACTGAAGGAAAAAAAGTATTACAGAGGGAGAGAGAGTTACCATCTTTTACTTCACCCTTCTATTCTTTTATCCTTCCTATTTCCGAGAGTCTCTTTCAAATGGACAGTAAACTTAATACATATCAACTTGTGCATTAGGATATAGCCGAGAACGGGGCTGATCCCGCGCATCTCAACGCGGTGCACGGTCCGGCTATGTTCCTCTCCGGTAACTGGTCCTGGTTTGCTCGGCACTTGTGGATCACCAACGTAGGATGGCAGCCGCACTGCTCGTACGACAACGAAACGGATGAGAACACGGAAGCGGCAAAGATGCGCGCCAAATTGAACGGCGCATCGATCCACCCGATTGAGAACAGCAAAGAAGATCGTCATTTTACAGTCGCGGAGAATGGGTTCGACAGAAGAGAGAAGCACAAGGCGGGCTTGCACATGTGCCACAAATTGATCCTACTAGAGCGCTTCAACATGATAGAGATCGACGTGCGCGCCGAACAGATCGGGCCTAGCTACGTCGAGCTGATGATCAACACGTCGTTCGGGCCTATGTGCATCCTGCAGACAGTAACGCCGATTGAGCCACTGCTTCAACGGGTGACTCATCAGATCTTCTCGCCGCCCCTGCTGGCGCCATACGCTAATCTGGTCTTCCTGGGCGAGTGCGTGATGTTCGAGCGCGACATCATGATCTGGAATCACAAGAAATACGAGCGACAACCGATCCTGGTGCGCGAGGACCGTGCCATTCTCGCGTACCGCCGTTGGTACTCGCAGTTCTACTCCGATCACAGTCCCACTTATCAAATGGCCGTGAAAGATATATCGTGGTAACGATACCTCCTTTCTGAAACGTAACTTGTATACTATCTGTTATCTCTCTACGTATATTATTTTTATTATTAAAATAAATAACTTATATGTAATATAATTTTTAAGAAAACGCGTTCGATATGTGTTAACTATGATAATTATAAGTAGTTGTTGGTCTAAAACAAGATCTTCGTCAGGGTGTCGATATATTTTTATTATCGCTTTATACGTTTGACTTAACTGAAGTGTACATACAAAGTTATGAAGATAACGATAAATAAATTTAAAAAGATGTAAGGACGATACAACGAGCTTTCTTTACCTAACTCTAATTATTGTTATATTTTCTCCCTTGTTTAGATAAAATAACAATATCTCTAAATATTTAATTCTCAAAAATCAATATCTCTGTCCAGATATTATATTTAAAGCTTAGGAAGGATAAATTAAATGTAACTAAAATGAAAATTAACAATGAAAATTACACATGGTTATTCCTGTCGCGCAAGATTCGCTCGCCGCGTTAACCTGCGGGACGCTTTATTAATTTGTCGAGCGGACCATCGCGTCGCTTCGTGCGATCGTATTTTCCTCGCGTTACTTTCCAGCCGTAATAAAGCGTGCGCCGCGTTCGGAGACGTGTAAAGTGTCACACGATCGTCGTATTCTGATGATTGACGATATGCGTGGGATCGTAGCTAGTCCTTTCGCAAGTGCGTTTGTGTGAGTGCCGTGAAGGAACAGCAAGGATGGAACATTGTGAGGAGGAGAAGGAGGTCTGAGAAGCATCGGGCGACGGCATAGCACCCGAGGAGTAAGTAGTTTATTTATTTACTACTTTCTACCTGCGAAATTCATCATCCCTGTGACGATCGCATCCGGGATGCAAATGGCGCGCCATTTTGCAGCACCATTCTGTGCAAAAAATGTATATATAATATTTTTGATTTTAAAATATTTAAAATAAGATGTATTTACATTAATATCACGATTGTCGTATTGAGATATGCGATTCTAATTTTTCTATTTTTCTTAATTTTAACAGAATATGTTATATTTTAAAATATGTACTGATAGCAATTTATACACTATGCAATTTATAAGTAAGTAATTTACAATTAGTAGTGGCTCTCAAATCTTTATCTATTGATATTGAATATATTTCTGACAATTTTTTAGAAAAATATTACGATTAGAGTTTGTAGAATTTATTATAACTATATAATTTATACAAAAATGTTTTATAAAATTTTATTTTATGATTTGTACAGAAAAAAGTTTTATGAAGAATTGCAAGAATCCAAGTATTTTAATATTTTATTTTTATGCAAAGATACAATAATTAAAGATGCTTATATTATTATTTATTTACTAAATTAACAACTTATTATAATCATATAAATATAATCATATAATCAAATAAATATAATCATATAAATCATATAATCATATAAAAATCATATTTATATAAAAAATATATTGGGAAGAATTATATGATTCTAAATATTCTAATCTTTTATTCCTGTATAAAGATATAACGTAATTAAAGATGGTTAAATTTTTACTTCTTTTCTTACTAAATTAAGAGTTCATTATAATATTCGCATAAGAAAATATATTATAAACAATTTCAAAATTCCAAGCATCATTCTATTTTTGTATAAATCAGTACAATAATTAAAATTCATTAAATTTGAAGAAAATTCCATTTTTATATAAAGATTAGTTACCAATTTTTCCTTCAGGTATAAAAACATTATTTATGATACTGAAAGCTTGGAAAAAAATTCGAAAACAGATATTCATACTTAAAGCTTCCGCAAATAGACCCATAGACCGCCCTTCGGCGTTGGTAAAATGGCTCCAGGAATCAACTTTAAAGGTATTTGCGTCCTCGGAGATAGTTCCATGCTGTATTTTCTCAGAATCATAACCAAGCCGGCCTTTATTTGCAGCTGCGCCATTCTCATACCCACGCAGATTCGCGGGCCTTCGCCGAAGGGAAGAAAGGTGAATTTCGTGATATTGTGTTTCCTGTCAGAGTTAAATCTTTCAGGATCGAACTCTTCGGGATTTTCCCAGTATTGCGGATCTTTGTGCAGGGCTTGAATCGGTATCATGATCTCCGTTCCGGGTTGCACGCGACAGACAATTCCATCAGATCCTTTCAGTTCGAACTCTTCCGTGCATCGTTTCTTTATGATTATTCCTGCGGGCATCATCCTCAATGTCTCGTTGAATACTTGGTCCATGTATGTCATCTCCCTCAAGCCTTCATATGTGATGACACCGTCGTACTTGTTGAGCACGGACATCACTTCCTCGCGTAATTTCTCCTGCAATTCCGGATAACTGGCCAAATTGAAGCCAATGAAGCTCATAACAGAGCTGGAGGTCTCGTAGCCATCGACGACGAACGACATCGCTTGTCCCGTGAGCATTTCAATGTCGAATTTATCGCCCTCCGCTCGCTCCAGTTCGGCCATCAAATGAAGAAAATCGTGCCTAGGTATTTCATCTTTTCTCCTTTGCTCCATGAGATCCGCAACTAACGTTCTGAAGAAATGGTCAACGTGCTTTGGAATAAAGCTCAACTTAAAGATTTTGTTCAACGACGGGACGAGGATAACGAGAGCGAACATGATTATATTTCGCGTGGACGGCTCGAAGATGGCTTGTCCGAGTTTTCGGAAAGATATATCCTTTTTCTCGTCATCGAAACAGTATCCATCCACGCCGAAACCAGCGGCGGCTACCACCTGTGCGGAGTACCTGGCGAACAGAGCCTTCAGCTCGAACTCCGCCTTCTCAACGTTGCTCAGCTTTCTATCGACATAATTCTCGAACATCACGCACACCTGTTTGACGCTTTCGAGCAGGATCTTCAGTCGCATGCTGGAGAATGCGTAGGTCAAGCGTTTTCTGCTGTGTAGCCACTTCTCGCCGGAAAGGCTGAAGGGATTATATGCCGCGAGCGGGTCCAATTTGGGATCGATATCGATGGTGTTCTCGGAGAAACTCGAGAAATTGGTCTGCAGCACCGTTTTCACCAGCTCCGGCTCGAGAATCATCAAAGATGGCGACGTGAAATCGTAGACTCCGATCATGCTGCGACCCTTATGATCCTTGTAGATCTTGCGAGAAAAATCGGCAAGCGTCGTCCTCATGCAGATAACCGACAACATGTGACCGAAACCCGGCAGGGCTCCATCCACGCACGGAACTCCACGTTTTTGCCAGTACTTGTAATTTCGCGTCAAATAAAAGTAAAGGGCTATAAGCGCCCCGAAAATCAGAGACACCAGCACGACGGTCATGTTGCTTCTCTCGGACGACAAGTAACACTTGGTCGGATAAATCGATGTACCCTTGACTACGTATCAGTCGCGACTGTTCGTGACGCCGCAGAATCGCTGAAGCGAGTGTACATTGATAGTACCGATTAACGTATGAACGAGCGAGACTGCAAAACACTACAATGAAATTCGCATTGGCGGTTTCCAAGGTCGCCACGTGAACTTTATTACCATATAATATTAACTAACATTTTCTCACTATTGATAACTAAATTGATCTTTACAGTTGTTGAAAAAAGAATATTTTAAAAATATAGATTACTTTTTTACTATATTAAAAATAAAATAATAAAAATATTCTAATGATGAAATTGAGATATACGATAAAGGGGATTATTCTAAGAAATGTTACGTCATGTCTAAATTATTGCTCGTCGCTTGTTCAAACATCAAGTATATTTTATTACAACTTGCAAGTTTGCGCTATCAGAATAAGAATCGCGGCGCCAAGAAGGCATCACTTGAGCTCCTTATCGAGCATATTGACCTCGCAGTAACTTTTAATGAAAAACAGATTGTTATATTTTGCTATCATTATTTGTTATCATTGGCTGCGTTCAGCAGAAAAAGCAGCTTTGCAACTGTTGTAAGATTCTTTAATATGATTGGTTCTTGCCCTTGGTTCCTCCTGGATCTATATATAAGGGTATAATATAAACCCAATCATATTAAAGAATTTTATAACAGTTGCGAAGCTGCTTTTTCTGGTGAAGGCAGCAATAGTGC
>NJRQ01000711.1:28768-49474 GCA_003063805.1 Aphaenogaster ashmeadi
ACCTCCACACGAGAAACCTTTTTCAGCGTTTCTGAAATTAACTGTATTTGGGTGTTTTAAACTTTTCACTTTCTGTCGCAATCACGGACGTTTGGATAAAAAATTGTACGTTTTTTATTTTTAATGGAAAACGGGGTTATGCAGAAATGGAGAACGCGTAATGCAGAAATCAGAATTAATTTACATCAAACGGTCGCAAAATTTTATGCGTTAGAACAGAATTGTCACGAATTAGGATGCTTGTCCCTATTTAGGCACAACGACTGTGTGTCAATAGATTATAGTGCGATAAGACAGACCAATTTACATTTATTAAATATTAGACATTGAATTTATTATTAAACATTGTGTGGCTGAAATTAAACGTACACAGTTTAACGAAACATGATATATAGCTCGTTTTCTTATTGAATAATAGTCAGCAATTGCACTATTCACAGTCGCTCGTTCTAGCTTTTAATATAGGATGGCATAAGAATTGTCCCAATGAGAGCTAATAGTAGTCTCATTGTCAGTGTCAATGTCAGTTAGCTTTATTAATAGTATAAAAAAATAAGAATTAAGTATTTGGTGAAGATTATTCTTGATCTTCAAGATGATAAATAACATTTTCGTTATAACATTACATAAACTGCATAACAAATATTACGTAATACCAAGTTCGCTTTATTTACGGTTCTGCCATCCTACATCATTATTACTCAGCATGTTCGTTTATTACGTGTTCATACGCTATTTTCCGCGTGCATGTGGGCGTGTGCGTGTGTGTGTGTGTGTGTGTGAATATCCGAGAGAAGCAGTCGCAACGAATAGCAGTCATTCGACAAATGCCCTCGGGCTATTCAGTATCGTTCGGTTCTCCTCAACAGCAGAAATGGTCGTTACACTCGTGCTATTGATCCTCGGAGCTCTGGTGGGTCTCTATCTCTTCTTGACGAAAAATTATAAATATTGGCAGAAACGTGGAGTACCTTGCGCGGATGGCGTCGTGCCCGGGGTCGGTCACCTCTGGGAATTCTTTACCATGAAGAGCAGTATCTCGGATTGCTATCGCAAGATCTACAATGCTAATCGGAGTCGCAGCATGGTAGGATTCTACAATTTCATGTCGCCGATGTTGATGGTTCGCGAGCCGGAGCTGGTGAAGACGGTGTTACAGACGAGTTTTGCGAACTTTCACGAGAATGGCATGAAGATCGATCCCGAATTGGACCCTATTCTGGCGAACAATCCCTTCTTCATCTACGGTGATAAGTGGGTGACCGCAAGAAAGCGTTTGACTTACGCATTCTCCAGCATGCGACTGAAAATCCTGCTCGAGAGCGTCAAGCAGGTGTGTGAAAAGTTCGAGGACTACCTGGACAAGAAGATAAGCAAAGTCGGAAAAGCGGAATTGGAGCTAAAGGACTTGTTCGCCAGATTTACCTCGCAGGTGGTATGTAGCGCTGGTTTTGGCGTGGACGGATTGTGTTTCGATGAGGAGAGAGAGAACGAGTCTTTCTACACCATGGGCAAGTCCTTCCTCGATCCAAGCTTATGGAACACCATTGTCTTCACTATCGTGTTTTTTATGCCATCATTAAACAAAATCCTCGGTGCGCGTTTCTTACCGAAAAAAGCCGATCGTTTCTTTAGAACGATAATTGCGGACATTATGGAGCAAAGAAGAAAGGAGTCGACACCCAGAAAAGACTTCCTCCAGTTAATGGTCGATCTAGAACGGATGGAAGATGATAAGTTTGATCTGGAAATCATCACGTCCCACGCGGTGTCGTTCTTCATCGACGGCTACGAGACCTCCAGCAACGTTTTAGGCTTCATCGGCTTCCACTTGGCTAAACATCCAAAAGTGCAGGAGAAATTACGCGAGGAAGTGATGTCTGTGCTTAACAAGTACGATGGTGTGATCACTTACGATGCCTTGAAAGATATGACATACATGGACCAGGTAATGAGTGAATCACAGAGGGCCATACCCACGTTGGGATTCCTGGTTAAAGTTTGCACGGAAGAGACAGAGCTGAAAGGGTCCGATGGGCTCGTCTGTCGCGTGCAACGTGGAACGCACATCCTGATACCAATCACCGGCTTGCAGGAAGACCCGCAATACTGGGAGAATCCCAAAGTGTACGATCCCGAAAGGTTCAGTCCGGACAGAAAGCACAGTATCGAGAGATTCGCCTTTCTTCCCTTCGGCGAAGGACCGCGAATCTGCGTAGGAATGAGAATGGCTCAGCTGCAGATTAAAGCGTGTCTGGCTACGTTGCTGAGGAAGTACAGTCTAGAGCTTTCCTCGAAGACGCAATTACCTTTAAAAATGGTGCCTGCAACCTTCCTGTTAGCTGCGGAGGGCGGCCTTTGGGCTATCGTCCGGCCGATTTAATTCCGAGATTTTCTTCAATTTTTTTTCGGCAAATCTTTATTTCGATTTACGTTTTTCTACAATTATATGGATTCTTATAATGTTAATTTCTATAAGATCAATTTAGCTTTTTAATATTTTTTTATTCGTTTTGAATAATACTTGAATACACACACAAATACTTGTATTTAAAAGATAAAAAATATTTAAAAATGTTAAATTTATTAGAACATTGAGGAAATATTTCATTCATTCGAAGAATTATAAACATTAGAATCTCTTAGGTTTTAACTGTGTAAATTAGATATAACTTTTGTTGAACATTATTTCGTTCCACATTACTATGATAGAAATTTTTTATTAATGTGTTTTTTATTATTTTTCACATATCCAGATTAGATATAATTATAGTGAGAAAAGGATAATGTTTTGAAGCAAAGTACTATCACTTATATAACACTATTGCGCACAATTCCGCGATACGTAGTTATCAATCATGTCTCGACAATGTTGCAATATTAAAATGGCTACAGAAAGATGATAATGCATATTTAACAAGAGAATTTTTAGCGCGAAAGTCGATAATGGATAATATGTACATAAGCATTAAATAAGAATATATAATTTATGTTCATAATACACTATATCAATCAGCTATTTTATGAAATATGATAATTACACTGGATAGCGCATTTTTATAAAATTTATAAAATGAGCCTTAAGTTATAATTAAATCATATTGCATTAATTGCAATTGTTAATAAGAATTATACAATAACTAATATAATTTTCGGTTTATAAATTTATAAGAGGGAGATGTAGATAATATCTGTCTGGAGATAATAAAAAATGCATTTCATATATTATATACGGAGTTTATTTATTAAATGTACTTATACATGTACTATGTACATTTGTCGTGTAGCAGTACTTTAGCGTATTTTTTCACGAAAATTTATATATTCTTAGCACTAAAACTAAGTTCTCACATTACATTATTTTATGATGATAGAGTACATTAACATATACGTACATTAAAATCTATCAAATAAGGCACTATACGGTGAAACCAAAACATAATCAATTTCGCAGACGATAATCATTAGGCAGTTTGCAAGTTAAAATTAAAATAATATTCCGGAACGTAATTTTTTGCCGGAGTGACGTCATAGTCTAATGAACGCATTGTGTATTGTGCAGCGTGTATCATCTTACTTAGATCTTTATCGTTCTCAAACTGACGATCGATTTGTATTTCGCCGATTAAAATCTAGATTCTTCGATCTTAATTCGATGATGGAAAGAAAGAGAAAGAGCGAGGGAAGAGAGAAAGAGCGAATTATGCTTGCTTTTGGTGCCAATTTAACAGTAACAAAACAGCTTCTACGACAAATCCTTTAAGAACGAAAACTAGGAACACGGGCATTAATAGCAGGCGACTTCTCGGTGCGGGTTTTTAGAGGTAACAACGGTAACTTAACAACAACAAGCAATTTCGCTTATATAACAATAACCAAGGATATATAACAAGATCAGATAACAATAACGATTATACGTGCGTCATGGTAGGTTTATGGCTGGCCAAGTGTGTTTTTGACAATTAAATATTTGCCATAGAATTTAGTAGTAAGAAGACTAATATTAAAACCGGTATATAATCTCGTTACAGAATTTACAAATGCAAACGAAGTAGAGATAGTATTTTCATGTATAATAATTCTCGAATAATTATCGTTCGTTTTCATTGATAATAATACGACTTTAAATATATCTTTTCCACGCATTACAATTTTTTTTTTCAAGAAAAATAAGTTTGACGAGTTATACGTTTCGCGTTACGAAACTTGAACTTTCAATCAGTTCAAGTTCACACTTATTTTTGGAACATACTTTTTACCGTGCTTGCGAGAATCGTATTTACAACATCGAGCAAGTTGTACAAATAAATTTCATATATGCCAGAAAGGAAAAATATAAGCGTAAACATTATTAATTGCCCAATTGGAATTAATTTGATTGATCGCCCTGCCGTCGCATTGTCAACAATAATAAAGCAATCTGGAAATGTAATGTTTTCGTAATAAAATCTAAATAGCAAATATTAATAAAGATAATAATATTAAGGATCGAACAAGTGGGATAGGGTAAACAAAAATGGCATTAATAACGAGCGAGATAAATGTGTGTGAGTAACGATTACAATAATATGTTTAAGGCAGACAAACTAATAACTTCAACTGACCACAATTCAACGCAAAATACAGAACCTTTTAACTTGTATGAATTTTTAACAACAATGATAACGGCGAAATGTGTATCATTAGAAAACGTGGATTTGAAATGTAACGGGGTATGAATCAGAAGGTAATACGATTTTGAATTTAGATTTAGAAACTATTTTTTAAAACAAATCTGTTAAATTAGATGATATTATGACATGTGAGATTTTTCTTTTCTTATTGAAGTATCTTGATGGTACTGGGAATTCAAAATTTTTACATTTTGCTGCGATAAGAGCATTTATGTGTTTCTGGTTAACTTTGGAATTGATTTACATGTAAACTATTGTTATAAAACATACTCAATCAGAAATGCAGCGAATATATCGTATAATGTCATAATAGAATTTGTAATAAACTTAGCAGTATCCGTCTAAAATTTGTTATAATAAATGAAAGGGGGAATGTTCACTATTTTTGAAGATACGAAATAGATTTTCGGATATTTTTGATAGAAGTTTTGTGGATGCATGATGACGATGATCTACAACACGAACAAAGTATCAACAGTACAATCAACAAAGGATTAACAGTGTTAAACACAACTTTTGGACAAAATGGGAACATCCGAAATCTAACGGGTAACGGGGAAACATGCGATAACGTAATAGGGTTAAACAGGCGTTATAAAGGGAAAATGGAATGTAACATCCGACAACTTGTTAACAGCAACAACGTGCCAAACAGAAATTCAACGTGAACAACGGGAAAAATCTTGGGACGAGTACTATATCGGGTGACCAAAAGCGTAAAATTCGACACAAACGTAAACAACAGAAACAATAACATTCAGATAGGCAACATACGAGAAGCATTCAAAAGCAGCATAATACGTTTGTGTATTGTATCTGAAGAATTCTCTTTCGTGGAATATGAAGTGTCTCCTTTCTTTACGAAATGTACCTTGAACGCCTTCGTTCGGATTGTATTATCCCGGACAACATTTCATTTCAATCGTTACTACAGGCAAAGTACAAATCATCCATACTGTAAGTTTTCGCTGGAAAATCGATATTAAGTTCATCGAGTCCAGTTTAATGATCTTTTATCTGGGTAATTAACATAAACGATTTTGTTCTCTGCAAAAGTTTGTATATGCGTTTACCCTAGATCTTAAAACTACATCGTAAAAGATATCCAATCCTATAGAGAAAACTGTTAGTGTTAAATTACGTTGCTTAATTCGTCGAATATATTAACGTGACTATTCTTAAAGTTGAAAGAAATTTCTGCTTACTATATTTGGGATACGTGCTTACGGATTAATATATAAATCGATCTAAACTAATTAATTAGTCCTCACGAAAATTAATATTCATATAAGTAATCTGAGCCTACGAGATGAAGCTATCAACTGTAAATTGATAATATTTGATTATTTTACTTGTCATTTTTATGAACAATGTAATGTGAATAATGTAAAGCTTGGATATTAACGAAGAATTCGTGTAATAATTGTAGCGTTTTATAGAAATGGAAAGAAATATTCTGTAAATTAGAGCGATTATTATTAACTTACAGTATTAAGCATTATTAATTTACAGTTGACAGGCGACATCTCACAACGCTACATATTGTAGCGTTCACGACTCGTCCTTATCGCTATTAACAGGGATATCATCCACTTGTGTCTGGCACGTCTCTATCTCGATTGAATGTACCAGTGACGAAGTTAAATCTAAACGCAAAATACCTACGATACGATTGTGTAGCAACTAAATTTTATATGTACGTATTGAGTAATTCACGTTCTACGTCGCGTATTTGCCGATAACGAAACGGCCGAAAACCGAACTTTACAGAAAAGTTTTTCTCTTCTTGACTTACGCGCATGTTATGTCATTATCTGAACGTTAAGTAGCTAAAATTGAGCACAGAATCTGAAATGACTTCGAAATACGCAGATCCTGAAAGGAACCTGTTGATCTCGCAAAACGGCGATTACGTTTTGTAATTCGCAATGCAAGACGATTTTGCGAGACAAACACTTCTTCACATCCTTTCAACATCTCCGCATAGCTGTCGAAACAATCTCTTCTTGCGTTTTTTGCAACAATAAACCACAAATATTTATCTCAATTTTAGATTACTTTTGTATTCAGTCGCGCTGAATTACTTTTGAACTATATTAGCTATAGAACATATTATTTCGCGTAGAACGTATCATGCTTTATATTTACATGTTTATTTCTTTCCTCTTCGTTTTCTTTTTTTTTGGATTTTTGTGCTCTTCTCTTTTATGAGTAAAAAAATAAATGAAAAATAAAAAACAAAAAAGAAGGTAAAAGAAATTAAAACTGAAAACAGAATAAATAGCTGGTAAATCTGTGAAATCATCGAAATGTAAAGGATGTGTCGAATGCAACAAAAATTAAAACACATAACCTGTGGTAATGAAGCATGATATAAAGTTCACAAAGCGCAGTTAGATAAAAATCTAAAATTCTAACACTAGATTTTTCGGATAAATCTTGAATATAACATTTGGATGTAAAAGCTTATCATTCTTACAACAATCAGAAAGTTTATGCCAAGAGCATCAAGTCTTTATCTATAATTACTGATACAGTAAATAATCTTTACGGTTTTATATATTTTTTACTGAGATCGATGTTTCTAGCCGTAAAAATGACAGAACTTTCCGTTCCATTTGTGTTATAATTCAAGTTACAGCTTCTGTTATAATCGAATCTGTATCTCTTGAAATACGCGAGCCTTTGTGCTAACGTAAGACGCGCATGCGATAAAGAAATATATAAATTGCGTATATATATTTCAGAGATCTATGGCGAGAAGTGCTTTGTGCTTTGGTATTAACGACGATTTCACAAAATAGACAAAATAAAACGAAATAAAAGGTAACGGACAAATTAAAAGAAAAAAAAATGAAAATAAATAAATAAACTAAATCTACGAGAATTTTATAAGTAAACTAAGTAAGGATTTAAGTACAAAATACAGAACTGTGACGATCGATTTCTACGATACCGTATATAAGTTTTCGCCTTCAGTTAATACTCACGATTGATCGATATCGTTAATGACTTAAGTATAATCTAGAATTAAATTGTACAATTAGAACAAGAGATAATACCTTTGCTGATGGTCCCACGACGTCCGTGTTGTCTGCGACTCAAACGACTGTTGTTCCGCTCTGATTTGGTGCTCGCGATTTTCCATGAGTGTGTCCAAGAGTTATCTTCCGAGGGTAGGTCCTCCGATGAATGTCTACGAAACATAATTCGTCCTTTGCTCGTCGTTGATTTCTTGATTGTAGAGCTCCTCTTGCTTGACAGGAAAAAAAATCAAAAATCGTTGTCGATTAGATAAGATCCTTATTAGATTAGCTTTGTCGAGGATTCTTGCATAGTCGGAAAAGTCCGCGATGGCAATTTTTGATCCCGAGATTTGCTTGTCGAGTCGATGCTTTTCGATGAAAATTTCTATTCTTCGTCCGGATTCGAATCTCTTTGCGATTCGTGTCGAATTTGTGCCCAAGTGTAGAGTTCGTTAGTGTTCGAGTGTTTGTTCCGAGTAAGTGGTTCACGCCAGTCTTGTTTTCAGGCGTATTTTGGTCGTTTCGTGTTCCTGAAGCGGTTTTTGCTCGTTGGACGTAATTTGGGATGAGATTAGTTGAGTTTACGCCGCTACAGAGCCGCGTGTGCAAAAGTTATTTTTGTACGTTTTTGACTGAGTAGAGTGAAGGTTCATTCGCAAGGTTCGCCGATAATTTCTGGCTGTTTTCAGAGTATCCTTGGATTGGACCAAAAAGGACTCCGCGTGTACTGTTTTGCGTAGCGTCATTCGCAAAGTAACGAACGTCATAAAATTAGCTCGACTGATGACAGTCCAATTGATTTTGGGACTCGATATAAAATCGGTTCGATTAATGATTTCGATTGATTTCTGGGATGACATCTGTTTCGTGTGTCAATCTCCCCGCCCACTTCCCTGGATTTTGTTCGCGAAATTTGCGCGGGTCGCTTTTGAGATCTGTCTGTTTTGAGCGCTGCCGTTTGCTCTCTGCTAATCATTAATCGATCGAGAAAATTGGTAGGTCAAGTGTTGACGGTGCGCTGAACTCGTCGATCCGAAATAACGTACGAATTTCGATCGAGAGCTTTGATTATCCTTCGCCAGGTTGAATTCTGGAAGATCGTTTTCCCCGGGGTGCGATTCCGTCTGATCTGTGCAGAACCGTTTTTGCTGCACGATGTAATTTCACGTCGTGATTTCCGACTTTTGCGTTTGGCGCTTTTGATCTGCTCTGAAGCCTTGAAGACCACGTGCCGTTGAATGGCACGCGTCGTTAATCGTCTCCTGTGTTTGAAACCGTGAAATGATCAAAATGGTCTTGTTGGAACTGTCTCACGTAAAATTGTTTGGACAAGCTGAAATAATTGTCGATAAATCCGTGACACGTGAACTTGGCGATCACGTTGTATCTCTTTGGTGATGTCGCAGCGCATAAAGAACGTAGGGAAGTGTGAACGGGAAACGTTTTTTCCTCGCGGTACGAGTGCCGCGATAATGCCTCCTGTAAATTGTACATACGAAAAGGGTCCGCGCGTCCTGCTGCGGCCGTTTGGTAACACTTTGCGAAATTATAATCCTGAGATGCGAGACTTGCACTTGTGGCGGCGTATAGACCGAAGGGGTTGCCTGGTTGAGGTCGGAGGAGAAATTCCGTCCATGCCGTGAGCCTTTCGTTTCGAGGAGAGACGTTTCGTCCTTTCCAATCCAATTTCGTGCGAGGCGGGGGTCCAGACTCTCGCGAATTTGTTTCTCTTCGCGCTGCGAAACAACGCGGAGTACGCTAATTTAACGTGCGCGTGCGTGCGTGCGTGTTTTTTTGCGTGTTATGCGTGTGTGCGTGTGCTTCGTTTTTCCTCTTCCGAAGTGACTGCGTGGTCCTGAAGTGCGTCGCGTGGTGCACGCGCTGCATGATTTCCGTAATTTTCCAATGATTTCGGAGAATTTTCGTCGATAGAGTGTTACTATCATTAGTATTAGTATCGTTGGCTGTGAGGGTAAAAGTAACGTCGGCGTTTTGTTTGTTTTTTTTTGAAGTAATAATAATAGTGATAGTAAATGTGTGACGTTTCCAGGTGTCGCTGCTTTTGACGGTGCTCCAAGTGTTGCGTTGAATGTGTTCGATTTCGTTGCTAGGGAAGCTTTTGTTTGGGAAGCTTTTGCTCTTCGGTCCGGCGAGAACGGCAGGTGCAGCCTCCGCCAGTCAGGAGATTTCTGAGTTTCCGAAAGTCTCGCGTTGTTGATCCAGTGATCGACGAGCCGACCGGCGAATGGAGTGGACCGTCTTAGGACGGAAGGTACAGATGGTCCAACGAAAGAAAATTGCTGCTTTGGTCTTGAGGTCGATGTCGGAAGGTTCGTACGATACTAGACTTCGCGGAGCTTTGTGTTGCGCCTCGAGGATGTCTCGTTCGAAGGCGCTTTCGAGTGTGCAAGACAAAAAAATCATTGAATATCCTCAGGCTCGCCGGGTAGACACGTGAAAGCCTGTTTTTCCCTTCTTGTGCGAAATGTATATAAATGCGATAACGTCAACAAATGATGCGCGATAATTGCGATAAATCCAACAAATCCCGTAGATGCGTGAAACGTAATAGACAGCCTGGTGGATTGAAGAATCGTGCGATCGTCGCCCGTGATGATTTGTCCCCGATCATCGCGAGGAACGGGATCGCGCCGGATATACATTCCTTATCCGTTTCGGTCCTCCTTTCGGCTCCTCGCTGGACAGCGGGCTTCCGCCTGACGCCGGTTTCCGGCTGCACCCGCTGATTTTGATCCTCCCGCGCCGTCCCGTCGACTGGTTGATGCCATGATTGGTGCCCTGATTGCCCTTGATTGCTGCTGCCTCGTATTCCCGGGCCGTCCGAGTGATGAGACCTGGAAGGGTGTGAGCGTTAGCTACGAAAAAAACACACAAGGGCCGGTTGTTCACGTTTTCCGTGCGTTGAAACTCTAATCTAAAACCGATTTCTACCAAATGCTCTCTAGTGACGAAATATAAACGAAATATAATCCCTTTGAGATTTCGGACAGTATGTGTGGTGCGAGAAGTGTGCGTGCGGTCGTCGCGTCGTCTTTGAATTGCCACGAAGATAGACGCCGAAAGCGCTTTTACTCTCCGCTGTTTGCGCTGTTTTGTTATCGCAAAATTCGCGAACGCCTTGTACGTCTCTTGTCTCTCAACGAGTTTCCATGGACGAAGAATTTCGATCAATTTCGATCAGTACAGGCGTATTCTTGATGACGTTATCGGTGGATAATGCGACGATACTTTAGACTAGCATCCGTTGGTGCAAAAGTTCCTTTTTGTAGGCGGTTTAATCGGAAGATATTTCGCGACGCTCAACTTCACGGTAAAATTTATATCGTGTTCGGAAAATTTAGCTGTGTTGAAAAAAGGTATTGATGTAAAAAATTTACGACCATGTGGTTGCGGCGTGTCGGAAAGTCTATTCTTTTCCTTTGGAATTTTGAATCAGATTGAGAATCAACATTTGACGGCAAATATTATTCTTGATAATTTCGCATTCAATTTTTCTGTCGTAATACAAATGTTTCATTTAGTCTTAATTTCTTCGTGAACAGTTAATGGTAGATTAGTTTTGTATATACCTTGACTTGACAAAATGCGCTAAATTTTATTTTTATTTTTGATCAATTGTCACTTAATGATGGTAAAGTTATCCAAGTCTCAAGAGAAAAGCTGTTTTTCTAGCACGTTTTATGTATGTTCGCCCTTATGAATATACTTTTTAGATGTAAAACATTAAATTCGTCATCGAGATTGCGGACAACATTTCCGGATTTTGTACTCATCAATTGAATTGCTGCATTGCTCGTGCTTTTGCGTTTACGAAATGGGCCTTGGAAGTCTGTCCGCCGTAAATTCGTGTGTACTCGAATTTCTTAGAGCAACTCGATCCAATAGATACGATTCGTCCAATAGATACGACTATCCCGAAGAACGATATTGTACTTTCATCCTTGAATCTTGAACGCAGTTTAAGTTTTTATTTCGCATTTATTTCGATTTTCATAAATGTATCCCCGAGCGTTTCCAAGTGAATCTTATTTTTATCTCGGCCAGCGTAAAAGGTCTCTTTTGATCATCGTTTTGTCCGTTGTTTGCGAAACCTGACTCGTATCGCGTAGATAGCCAAGTAACATGCGGATATAAGGGTCACGACACATCCGCGATGTTATTGACGAGTCCGAGAAATATCCCGAAAAATCGAACGACGGTTTCGTCGACGAACCGTGTGTCCGTTCTTGTTAGCTACACTTTTTTACTCCTCCTGCATCGGAGACGAGCGATTGTCGTGGAGGGACTTTGACTCGACATCTCTCTGCGAAGATTGGGAAGTTACCGGAGAATATCTTGCAATAACATAGTCACAAATGAATCAATAGTTCGCGCCGACGAACCGAGATTAAGGTGAATTTTGAGGAATGATCTTGGGAAATTCTATAAGTGCCAGATTCACGTTTCTTCTATCTTTCTTGTTTCCAGAGACAGTACAAGTTATTGTAAGGCACAAGCTGTTTATTTCTTACGACCGTAACGCTTGTATTTTGCGAATCTTTCGGACGCTCGTGCGGTTCCCGTGTAGAAATCTCAAAGTTTTCGCGGCACTTATACTGCTTACCACGATCACATACAAATACATATGATAATACGCACTATTGCGAGCAGCTGGTAGTAGCCTGCGGTCTTGAATATAGAACGCGTAGTTTCGCTAGTGATCCCGACAATACGTCAATTATACTCGGGTTTCGGTGGGAGGACGGTGGGAGGAGGAAGGGAAGGACACGAGCGTGGAAAGTGTAGCTGAGAGGAACAGAGCAAGCGAGAATCAAAGACCTCGATGGTTCCCTGGTGTACAACCGGAACAACCGGCCCCGGAAAGACCGGAGAGCACAAAAAAGAGGGCGAAGCGTGAATCGTGGAAGAGAAGCGTGGCCGCAAGAGAAGAAGACAAAGAAGTCGTGCTGTTGTACTGCCGATGCGAGATGCTGGACCGTGGGACTTGTAGGCATTATACCAGTTAGTTAGTTAGCCCCTTTAGAGGAGTTCTCTCTCTTCCCTGGGAACGCGCGTAAATCACGAAACGCGAGGGGGAGCGAGGTGACGAAACACCTTTGTACGGATGTAAGAAGGGCCTGGTATAAGTGAAGCGTACGAGGGACTCTTGGAGCGGAGCTTTTTCTTTTTTTTTTGTGGCTCGTTAGATTCTTGAAGGCCGCGCGACAATGCCAAAGCCGTGGCTCTTTGTTACGCGAGTCCGGCCTGCTTCGCGCTTTGATGTCCGGAATCTTTTCTTCCGCTAACGATCGCGTGGTGTTTTTTGCTATTCGTTGGCGTTTGGCGTTCGTTCAGATCGTTAGAGTGGTCTTGACGGGTTTCGACGACTGATCTTTGTCGATCTGTTACGCTGAATTCGTTGATTATCTGGAGCGTTGAATCATAGCTCGATATGTTATTCAACGGCGACGGTCCATTCCACGGATTATTCGGGTGTGAAGCAATAATCGAGTATCCTATTTATGGTACATTTTATCTAAAAATGATGTCTTAATAGATCACGATTTCTATAATTCTGACACGTCTTTCTCATAACTTGCTGTCGAGATTTTGCAATTTTGAAGAAATTTCAGAACCGGCATGGTCAACGACTAGTTTCGCGACATTATTTTTTTGATGTTGGTTGCAATATATTAACTAAATTGTCAATTTTCATATCTATATCTTCTTTTGGAAACAAAACGGATTCACCCGGTTGTTTTATGATTTTTGGGAAAGTATTACAAAAATCCAAAGATATCTTGTACTCGTCTGAAGCAATCAGAATTATTTTTGAACCATTGATATACTGTAATACTTGAATCAGAAATTCTGATTTAGATATTATTGAAACAAATTTTTGAAAACGGAAATAACTAATTTCTTTTTGTTGCATAATATTAAAAACAACATCCAATCATCTCTGTTTGTTTCTATTGCTATAGCTATTGCTATAATTTCTTGATATTTTGAAAAATGCTTTCTTTCAAGTGTGACTTTAAATTCAAACTTCACTTTAAGTCGAAAATGTTCTTCAGTCTTTGTATCTTCTTTGTATCTTCTTGTTTTCTTGGAGTTTCTTTATATTTTTTTAATAAATCTAGTCAATTCCAAGGTACTGCCGTATTAGAAAATTCGAAGGAGATCTTTCCTTTTAAAACACGGTTATCATGTCTATTTTAAGATCCAATAAATTCCTTCTGTTTTTTTGTTGAAACAATGGGAATTATTTTTGATATTTTTGAAATGGTATAATATTGGTATAACCAATTTTGAAAAGCCAGAAGAATCGTTTATGGGCCAAACTGTAATTGCCATTATTTCAGTTATTGAATTGCCATCATTGTGTTCTATTGCAAGCCCACATTTCAAACATGTGATTTTATGTTATCGCGATTTTTATTCCATTCAACGGAGTATTATTAACATAAATTAATACAGTGCAATGAGAACTTGGCAGGATATAGCGTGTACCAAAGAATCTGTCATGCTGACGACGTTAAATAAATTTGAATGATTTATTCAATAACAGGCTCTATAAAAATGCTTTAATTCTATTTGAAGAAATCAATTTTATATGCGCGCTTTCCCGTAATGTAACCGATTTCAGAAAAGTATCGTAACAGGAAAATCTATATAGAATAACATGTATATTACTCTCATGGCAGCCGGGAGTCTTATCATTAAAATACGGTGAATTTTCAAGACCAAAACAGAGTGAATTTTTTTATCATTACAGACAAATCTATATATTTGTCATATATTCTCTCTCATCGGTTGTGGGCAAATCCAGTTAGATGCGAGGATCAAATAGTTTAAATGGGAAGTGATATGTGTCGCAATATATGTATATGATTAATAATATATAAACTCTTTTAGATATGGAAATACATTTTAGAGATCTATTCTTGCGTATCAATGTATCCGGCGACCGAATCAATGCAGCGTTTATACAGTGTTACGTGTGTACTGATACGATCGACATGCTCTTTGCTTCCGGCATAAATACTTGAGGAACAAAAAACAAATCCCCCTCGCGGTGATCGAATATGCGAACAGGTGAAACAACTGCCCGAACAGCATAATTTTCTTCGCGATATCTCGATAACATTACATGTTTTTTACTTATTTCAGTTGCAAGATAATTTTCAGCACTGTCACATTAATTGTTCTTAATTTTGTCACAAATATAACTTTAGTGATTATAATTTTTATTTTCATATGTTGTAAAATCTCTTTCTTTTTCAAATATATTTTTGGTTAAATGGCTGATTTGGGTATTTTTATCTGGATAGTTGCGTCCTTTTTTGAACTATCAAAAATATAATTTTTTTTCTTGATTTTCTCAATAATGCTGCTAGAAAAGGATCAGTTTTGAAATTTGTACAATATATTATTTTTGCTGAATTGATAATCTGTTGTTTCGGAATATGATATAGAAAATTATATCTTAAAACCTGAAATTGATCTAAATCAAATAACAGATTAATCTGACAGTTGACATTTTATTTATGTGGTATTTAATTAAATATAATACCTTATTTATCAAATACCTTAAATTAGATATATGCTATTAACGAGTTAAGTGTTAAGATCCGGTTTTTATCATTTTCACTACAAAATCTTTTTTCCGGTCAGTCTCACTGCTTGTAATAAGAAATTGTATGGATATCAGTTTCACTATTAATAACATTTTTTTCTTTTGGAAAATGGATAGAAAATTATTATTGCTTTAATTGTAAAAGATCAGATCAGGATACTCGCCAAACGCAATAATAAAATAAACCATGAAATTTTTGTAGCATGTCAGAAATAAAACTTTAGCTCTGTGAATTTTGCTGATATCATACTTTTACATACTGAATACCTGAATACAGAAATATTTAAATGCCTGTCATATATTTCGACAATTCTTCAGATGCATCTATTTTGTGTAAAGATTTAGATCTTGCTTTTTTTCTGGCATACAAATGAAATATCAGTTCGAAATTGTTCTTCCTTTTTAGATAGCCTTAAAACTAGCTATTATAAATATTTTGCCCGGTTTTCTATCTTATTTCTATCTAGATCTGTACTTTAATGTAGTTTGTCTGCAAAATCGATATTTACTTCAGGATATTATTAATTAAAATCGAGTTCTACTTGTCTAAGTTTTGCATCAAGAATGGCAACCCCTATTTCATGCGAAAAGTCTATAATACATATTTATTGTGCCGAAATGTGTAGCCCTCAACTAACTTTTGTTAATCATTCCTTTAAAATGCAGGAATAAATTTGAAGATTCTAATATGAGACTACTGGCTTTTGTTGGTC
Organism: Aphaenogaster ashmeadi; assembly: GCA_003063805.1. NCBI lineage: Eukaryota > Metazoa > Arthropoda > Insecta > Hymenoptera > Formicidae > Aphaenogaster > Aphaenogaster ashmeadi. The sequence goes on from NJRQ01000711.1 coordinate 44,820, forward strand.
CACTATTTTACCGTTTATTCGTCCAGATAATATGATTTTGTGGTCCATGAAAGAGTCTTGTTTTATATCACGTTTCAAATATCTTTCTGAATTTGTTTTATCTTACGAAGCTTGCTTATATTTTGAAAACTGTTTTGAAATTAAAACTGTGCAACACTAATCATATTCATTTTAACATACAAGATTATCTGAATATTGCCTGAGGTGATTATGCAAAATGAGCATGCCGTTGATAACAGCAGAGAAAATCATACGTAATTATGTAGATTATCCAACAAATATATCATCTTACATACTGCTATCGATGAGATTTGAAATAAATTTCTGTTGTGTCACTGTCAATCAAAAGTGCATATTCGATAAATTAATTTCTAAAATACCGAGATGAACAACTGATTAGTAATATCGATCGTAATAACATAAAAATTGTTCTGTTAAAATAAATTTCATGATTGTCAAATAATTCTTGTATTTCAAACGCATCCGTTTTCTCTATATCAGATTGATATATCATTGTTCCAAACTGTCCACGCAAATCATTATTTTTTGTCATATATTTGTTCTCGTTTCTAAATGCGTGCATTTTGTTTTATAAAAGTACCACTGCATTGATTCATTAGAAACTTCTTAGCAACAAATTTAAATAGAACAACCTTAAATCTTGGCAATTGAAATTCGTATCAATTCGTAAAGCTGTTGTGAGTATAATATTTTCATAGCGAACGATTGTCTTCAAATTTGGGCGTACGACAAATGTTCTCAGCTTGAGACTGAACGGCAATTTTAACCGGTGTAACGGGACGATGAGTTGATAAAATGGGAAAGAAATTTTTTTTACGTGAATTGCTTCGGGAATATTAGTCAATGTCGGTGTCATTTTCTGTCGCGTTCGGACTAAAGGAAAAATTTCACCTGCTTGAGTCTGCACATTTTTTTATTGAAATTCAACCCCGCTATTATGTTACGAAGTTACGTGACCAAAATTTCGATGAACGACATCTTTCCGTTTTATGTAAAGGTCGCACGCGTTACTTTGCACACAAACGATGTGGTGTATCGACAATTTCTGACGTTCGGGACACGACGTATGCTTGACAGGGTGCAGAGGTGTCTACGCATGCAGATTTGTTGCAGGTCATTAAGCAGCTGGTGAAATGGAAGAGTAGATCAGAGATTGAATTGAGTCGGTACAGAAACAGCAGCTGGAGATCGAGAGTTTGATGCGCACACACAGGACGTGTTAGTTAATCGCATGCATTTTGTTAGTTTACACAAACTAGCTACACTGATGAATCTGTACATTTAACTGTTGATCTACGATCGATTATGAAGACTGCGCGCTTACGAGCGCACTTCGGACACTCGTAAACGCGCACGATTAACTGAAAACGTTCTGAAAATCTACAAGTACAGGTGAGAAGCTAAGAGTGTGATCGTGATATCACTACTCGCAATCTCGGAACGTAGATTATCCAAATGATTTTTAGTATCTCTGATGAGTTGTCAAATCATACTCGAACGATACTGGAAAATTTTTGGATCAATCTGCCGCGCTATCGATTAATTGTCCACGTGAAGATTTCAAACGTTTTCTCGCGAAGAGTCTATTCCGCCGTTATATCGGCATTAATAATATAATCAGTAAGATTTTACACGAACGCGTGTGCGTGAGTAGTGATAACGCCGTTACAAGAGAAGCAGTTTGAGGAGAGCGCCTACTTTTAGACGAGTACAAATTTCGAAGGATCAGTATTTTGCACACAGGAGCAATTTGATCAGACGTGAAAGAGGTGAAACAAAAGCAGACAGAACTTTCGAACACAATGGCGAAAAGGGGGGATAAGACGAGCAAATTTCAAGTCACATTTTTGGGAAGGGATATTAGTGCCTGGATAGAGTAGGTCCGAATGATCAATTCGCGCGTAACTCGGAATTTCGATCGTAGATTCACGCTATTCTGTCTCGCGAATTATCTCCAGACACCTCCGTCGCGATTAATTTACGTTTTTTTAAGTCTCTTGGCACGTCATGGCGGTTAATTTTTTCTCGTTTTCAGCAATTTGATGACCGTTTTCTACCTGCCCGAAAATTTTCACCGGTACAGAGTACTATCTGATAAAATCAGAACACCGTGGAAAAAATAAACTACATCCCCGTGACATTCGCGTGTGAATCTAGTAACATGCAATTAATCGCGCGCGGTTGGTAGATGAACGTGTTGCATACTTTTCGGGATTTAAATCGAACTTAATTCAATTCGAATCTCTCGAATATAAATTTCTGTAGCGCGTGCTAGCGAACCGAATCGCTTCTGGTGTTCTCATTTCACAATGGATCGTACTGCACAATCGATTGTCTCATCCGCGAAAAACTAAACCAGTCGAGAAATTCAAGCTTTCAGAATTTCATTTTGGAGACATTGATACGTTTATCTATTTCAAAAATACGTGGCTTCAAAAATACGTAATCGTAAATTAGATTTCCCACATGATAATCGCCTGTAAATGTACTTCTTTCAGAGCGAATGTTAATAGAACGCGAACGTATTTGGTTTTCGGGGCAAAGTACGACTCGCCCAGTTTTCCGCATGCGATAGTCGATTGCGATTTATGGAGAAGTGCAAATTTCCGGCTTCACGAGGCAGAACGTCGAAGATCCGCGGGGCCGAAAACCAGATTTTTAGACGACTTTTAGCGTAGTCTATCGAAGCACCAAGATCACGTGCTAGCCAGGACAAAAACCCGAAACTATACTCACCATCGTGGGTGGTAGACGCTCCGATTGGATCTGCGACAGAAAATGATGGCGATCGCTGATTAGATGACTGCAGCTTACTTCCTTTCCTCTCTTCTCCTCTTCGCCCCTCCGGATCTTCCTCGACCGTGACCGGGATGGTCGAACGGTCGAAGAAGCCGAGACTTCTTCTCTTCACCGTTGACCGTGATGCTCTGAGGTCATTGCAGGCCGAGTGGGCCCTTATATACGCGCCTAGGCCCTTCCTTCGTTGCACATGGTGGTTGATGGGGGCCCTTCAGGGGAGGCCCCTGGGAAAACGGCTCGGCGCAACGTTCCTTTTCAGATCCTTCCGCTCCCCTTCTCTATCATCTTTTCCCTTGTTGTCGAGGGAAAAAGAGATCATGAGACGAGACGTGAAGATCCTTGCTCCCGAACACGTTTGCTCCTTACCTGTTTCTGCACGTAACGTGCGCAGCATGTCGGTTTCCTCTCCGCGAGGGGTGCCGGTCACCCCCTGAAAATCCTGAAGGGGCGAACGGCCCAGGTGCTAGTAGAAAGATAAACTCTCGAGAACTTTCTGCAATTTCTGCCAAATGGGATTTCCTCGCGACGGTAAATTCGAAGTATCGTGCGTGAAAAATATCTCCAGGTGAAGTTGTCCAGGAGTGAGATTTATTTGGTTCACTTATCTTGTCGGTTTGTTAGAATTAAGACTCAGGAAGAGCACAAATAGAATTTCCTAACGGAAGGACATCAGACTTTCTGGCCTTTAAATCAACGTATATATTTATATAAAAGAGTAGAGAAATATTCTGAGTAATACAAAAGATAATATCTTCCGAAGTTAAATAACAAGGCATTACTTATAATAGTAAACCTATATTTATTCATAGTATTGATCGAGCAATTTAAAATCTTTGAATTAAATCGCACTTCAGACGTTTTCGCTAGAAGGGTCTCTAGTCTCTAGTTTTCGCATCTCTATTCTATCAGCTGATTTTAAATAATTGCCAACAATATTACATAAAGCGAAATATAAATATCATTTTCTATTTAAAACGACGCAGTTACGGTGCGACTGTTATTCTTTAACCGTTACGCGCATCCCCTTTGCATGATGACGCAGGAGTTACCGGTTTAGCGTTCGTGTGTCACGGCAGCTAAATCGATCTCCTCTTTTACATATCTCAACGATTTCTTTAACCCTTTAATAACAGCCGCGGATCCAGTTATGTGAGTCTCATCCGTTGACCGTTTCTCGTAGACCGTTCCTTTATCTCTCACCCTTTTCGAACTTTCCACCAACGGTACGTATGACTTGTACAATGCACGCAAAAAAAAAGAGAAGAATCTCTTCGAGACGACAGCTTGTGAAATAATTTTATTAAACTTTCCCACAAACGTTATTGAAGTTTTCTGATCAGTGCGTCAATAAATGGCTAGTAAGAAAATAAAGAAATGTTGCCAGATAATTCAGCTGTTGGCTGAATGAACTTTAAATCATATATTTAATATTAATCCTATTTAATCCTTTTTTACACAATTATGTCGCTTTTTCCTTTTTCTTTCTTCGCTTATTGTATATCTTATTTCTTCTCTTTATTTCTTCTCCTCTAACTTATTTCTTCTCTTCGTTAAAAAAATCAATCCTCCGTTTTTGTCCTATAATTCTTTACGTTTTGTTATCATAGAAATTCTATCTTTAGAAATTCTTTTTCTGAAATACGTATATACATACTTACACAAATATATATAATACAAATTACGATAAATTACATAAATAGAGGAAGGCGGGGCATAATGGGACCACGGGGTATAATGGGATATGGTCGATATCTCTTTACAGAGATACTGCCATGTAATGAAATCTATGGAAATTATTACTCTTAGATGTCCGTATCCGCGTGCCGTTATTAGTT
>NJRQ01000711.1:49985-74931 GCA_003063805.1 Aphaenogaster ashmeadi
ATTTCAAAGAATATTTTAGTGCCAAACAAAGTTCATTTATTTATTTTTAATACGTTGTAAATTTGTATAGACCTTAGCGTTCCCGTTATGCCCCGGGTTCCCCTGCTAAAATAAATTATATACAACCTTGGCACCTATATTTTTTTCATTTATCTGAAATTCTTTTACCTGTACTGTTTCCTGTTGGTTACTGGCATTATACATAAGTTTAAAGGATTCGTGAAACAAAGAATAATTTACAGCAAGTGCCATAAATCAATATATATTATATAATATATATAATTTATTTTTTTATGCGCCTACTGCAAGTGATTATACATAAATTGAGCAAAGGCTCAAATCTCGGTGTCTTGGGAAATTATTACTAACAATAAGCTGTGCGTTAATCTAAAGCGACCACCATGTCGATCAGGGTGCTGATTTTTGAAAACACCAACACGCGCCACCCGCAGCACGCGATATGCTCCCGATGGGAATTGATTCGTCAATGATTCAGCCAAGATCGACGTGAATCATTCGGCAAGAACAGTTAAATGAATTCCCGTCGACGCGCAGTGTTAACTATGCGGGTACCAACTAGCCACTGGGGGAGATTACCGGGGTAGATAATTGGTTAATGACTCCCGCTACTCTCATCTTTTTCAGCATGTTCGCCACGGTAATATAAGCACGGCGATCAATTTGTTTTTGCCATACGCCGGAGTTACCTCGCGACAGAACTTCGTCTATATCACGAAACTCTTTTACACATTGGTATGATGCAATCCACTAGTATTTCGATATTTAAAAGGAATCTATCTAAAAGGAAGGGATAGAGATGGAATCTTGAAAAATAAAGTAGAATAGAATAAATAGAATAGAATAAGTAGAATAAAATCTTGAAAGATAAAATAGAATAAATCTTGAAATAAAATAGAAAGAAATGCTATATTACAAAGATATTTATCTTTTCACAAAGTAACTCCGATTTATGATACTAATTTATAATCGAGGACTGTTTTATATAAAAAGAAATATAAATAATGAAGACAATAGTCAAAAATCAGACGTAAGGATTAAAAATTTATGGCAGTCGTTTAGAAGATACAATATATTAGAAGATACTCTTCTTCGTTCTTTCTCTACGTCAAGCACTGTATGTCTATTTCGTGTTCATATCTCCCCAATCTTTCTTTTTTCTCTCTACAATATTTAAAGAGATGTAGTAAAAATCTACACAGTACTTGAAGAGATATGAAGCAGAGCACACACGAGGATATAATCGAAGACTGTTTTAAAAAGAAATATAAGTAATAAAGACAATAGCCAAAAATCAGATGTAAAGATTAAAAGTTTATGGCAATCGTTTAGAAGATACAATACTAGAAGATATTCTTTTTCACATTTACCTGTTGTCCGCGCTATAGACAAAATGTATCGTGTATCTGTATAGTTGACTCATTCTTTCCACATATCTATGATTATGGACATCACACATTCTCACAATTTGACGTTCCGCGTTCACGAGTTCACCCAGTTTCATTTGACAAGAAACTGAAGTAATGGACTATCTATAATGCGTATCGTTGACTTTATTATTTTTAAATTTTATTTTATGACTTACACGTAATTTTGACCAACGATGTGACTTACTCTTTCCGTTATCGCATTTTACTTTATATATCGATGTAATTTCTTATTTATAATTTTTATATATGTAATGCAAATTTGGCTGAGGATGACTGAGTAAGTCGAAACGTATCACATTGATTTTAAATTTTAGAATAAATTATTTTATAATTTCACCTAAATTTAATCGTCTTGACCTACCTTAGATTATAGTTGTTTTGTATAAATAGTCGAGCTTGTTTATTTAATAATTTTATTCTTTTTTCTTCCTCGAGGATATTTCTCCTTATCATAACAGCCCTACACATCGTTATCGTATTGAATTTAATATGAAAATATATTTAAGGCGAAAGTTGCTTGAATTTAAAGGGGCTTATGATCAATAAAAATTTCTTTTCGAGATTACAATTTTCATGACTTCAAATTCGACGACTTTTTTTAAGCTGCCATATTCTTTCTTCTTCTTTTCTTTCTGTAATTCGATTTCTATGCTTGTCACGATCCACGTACTTATCGTAATACCGCGATTATTTGTTATTTCCGATAAAGCAGATGGCCGGAAGTACAGTCCAGTTTCTCGATGCGGCACGGGTAGTTATTTATGCAACACTTAGTGCGCGACCCGAGGGGCGGCCGCCGAATCTGGGGTGGGAAACAGTGCTTCGGCATTTTTGCATCCCCCTGCATTCTCACGCGAGCGCCGATACGAATGAAAGGCTACCTGTGCGAGAGTATCATTTTTCAGACAGGTACGCACGTGTATGACTCGTTCGTTTTCATTGATTTGCTCGTGACAGCATTAATGAACGAGGCACGATGTAACGCCCTTGATAACTGCCTTCCTTTCTTGTCAAATTAGTTTGTAAATTTATACGTACTTCCTACGCTAGATATATTTATTATTTTATCGCGATCATTTAAGGGAAAAATTCTGAATAAAATGGATGGCAACAAACTGTTGATAATGAAGAAATGTATTACTGTGAATTATTAATTTAAGCACTACATTGTATTTTAATCCTGTTGTTTCGAAGTCACTTAAATAACTAACAATAAGCATGAAATTACAGCCTTGGCCAAAAGTATAAGGCACCTATATTTTTTTCATTTATCTGAAAGCTAAAAAATTGATTTATGGCACTTGTTGTAAATTATTCTTTGTTTCAAGACTTTTTTATGTATAATGCCGGTAACTAATAGGAAACAATACAGGTAAAAGAATTTCAGATGGCCAAGGTTGTATATGTCGATCGATTGAATTTGACTACTAAATTAAATTTCATTCTTCTATGTATTCAAAATAAAATAACGCAATCATATAATATAATTTTAATAAAATAGTGATCTAAACAATCATTGTGTGTAATCTTTGTGTCTTCCTATAAAAAAATATCTCTTTATAAATTCTAATAATCTTTTTATAAATTTAAATATATAAGTAATTGTAAATGTTATTTTTTGTATTCGGATTGATTAACAGAAATTAATGTCTCTTCTCGGGTTCTCCAACAAATTCGCCCGCAAAAACAGAGATTAAAGATTCGCGAGTTTTTTGAGAATTCATAGCTTATTTCGCCTGCCGCATAGTGAATTCGAAGGGGGAGCACGCTATTCCTTGAACCCTTCGACCTCCCGACCCTCTGGGCCTTCCTGACCCTGATCCAGACTACGGGTGCTATTGCACAGTCGTTTGGTTTCGTACATTTCTATACTCACATCTGCTTTATGTTCTCACGCTATTTTCCTTCCAGCTTAGAGTCTTCGAGTAACGGCGATGAGCTTTGTTATCGAGATACAAGGGGTTAAGCCGGTGTCCAGAAAATAAAAAATACGATCTCTTTTATCGCGTCGAAGAAAAGTTTGCATTTTTAGGAACGTTTAGTTGGATTTCGATATTTCGAATATTAAACTAAAGAAAATTATACGGAATTATTTCGGAAATATGTAAGCTTGTGATCCATTTATGTGTTTAATTATATCGAACTTTCTAATTTCCTTGGCCTTTAAATTTGTTTTTCATCATACACAGCCTAATTAATTTTTACATTAGATTCTGACAGGTTCCAAAAATCGTTAAACTATAATTTAAACGCGACAAAGCTTTATCAGTCTATTTTTACTTGCGTGCAGCAACAGAAAATTTTATTTTTTGGAAGTAATAAATAAGAAAGTATTATAAATAAGACTTGAAAATAATGGTAGAAAAAAGATATTATTCTTCAAATCGTAAGGTAAAAAAGAAGTCAGCGATTATATTAACAAAAAACTTAAGTAATAAAAATCCGCAATTTTTTTCCTTTAGGATTTTAATTTAGTTTTTTCGATGTGTTGGTGCTATTAAATCCATATAGACAAACAAAAGAGTATTAATTCCTAGGTATTTAGATAATTCATTGACTCATACCTTAAATAGTTCAACGTGAGATAACTGAATGAGAAGAGCAACTGATCGGCAGGAGTGAAATTATAGTACTTCTGCATATCATCCGTTTTTGTTTGATATAGTACAATAATAAAAAATATTCTTTCGTGAATCAATAAGTAATTGCAATTTCTATCAATTGCCGGAAGAATTACTTTTGTTATAAACAAGAAATATTAAAACAATATAATTACAAGACCGCGAAGTGTATCAAACAATTAAAATCGAGAACGGCCAAATACGGTCATAGCAGATCTTAGTGCTCATTAATATTTTATATGTGACTTTTCTAGTAGAAATATTTATATTAAAATATTTAATACATATAATTAAAAATAAAGTTCTAAAAACACATTTTATTTCGATAGTAGTCTGGATAATTATTAGTATTTTGTTTATCTGTAAATAACGAGTTATACTACAGAAAATATATTCAATATGCACTTAGTGTGTTTTGAATTTTGATTGAAGTTCTGTATAATCCATTCAAAATTCATTATTTTCACTTATGATATCTTGAGTTAATACTGCAGAGAGATAAAACATCTTAAGATTCACTGTTATTTTTTTAATCTTAAGCCGAAAAAATCGTTTAGCAAATTCTCGTGAATAATTACTTCGAATGAGGAAAAAGGAAGTGAGAAATGGGATACAAAAATCAACATGAGTGTAACAAATAATACGTTGTTTCAAATGTTTTAATATTTAATAAATCATACATACGATTCGGGAAACTCGAATGTTACATCCCGTCCAGTCAGCTGTTTGTACACCGAAGCAAAAGTATCGACCTGTCAAAAGATGATTTGAAATGAATCATACATCACAATGTTAGATAAATGAAGTTTCGTGCAGAAAAAATGGAAAACTTGATAAATATACCTTGTGCTCGATATTCGTTTGTTCATTTTTATCCAAATGAACTTTGATAACTTGCGAGCCGTCAAGCTTTACTCGAATTCGTTTGCCCACAATCTCTACAGGATAGACGATATCCTCCAGCAAAGCGTCGTATACCGCGGTCAACGTACGGCTAAAATAAAAATGGATTATACAGAACTTCAATCAGTATTCGAAACAAACGTTAAGTGCATATTGAATATATTTTCTGTAGAATAACTCGTTATTTATATAGATAAACAAAGTACTAATAATGCGATAATCAACATAAGTAAATTGAATTAAATCCAATCAGATAAAAACGAGTATTATTACACTTTCATTATCTTACCTCCTAGGACGCTTCTGCTTATTTTTCGTGCGCGTCTTTCTCGTTGGTTTCGGTAAGATTTTACGTTCGCCAACGAACATTACGTGCTTGCCAGAGAACTTCTTCTCTAACTCGCGCACTAACCTCGTCTGGATCTTTTGGAAAGCCTTCAGTTTCGGCATCGGTACATATATAATGATCGACTGCAAAGAACACAAATAGCTCAGCACAATTCTTTGCGAGATTATTAAATAGTTATAAGTTATGCTAATGCGAGGCCTCAAGGTTTACCTTCTTACTGCTTGTTTCTAGCTCCTTTGCCTTGGTGATATAAAGTTCCCTTAAATGCGACTTCAGGTCGCTGTTCATCTCCAGTTCCAGAAGAGCATTGGAGATGCTCGCCTCAAACTGGTCGGGCTCCGTGCCGCCGCTTTTAATTATCTTTGCATTACCCGTGAACATCTGAAAAAAGAGATTTTGAGGTTAAGACATTGTTTACGAGAGCTGTTTGCATATCTACGAGAGATATTCGTTAAAACAATTCGTATAACAGTAACAAATCCAGCGTGGATCCTGCAGAGACTAGGAAGACCATTCTTCGACGCGAGAACAATTATCGATAACGCCGAAGCGTGATATTATGGTAAACGTGAGGACCGCAGGAGCCGACAAAATCCGTCGTAATCACGGCGTGGACACGCGATCTGGGAAAGATATCAATCGCTTCGGGCGCCGCGGACCTTTCGGCTTCACGCGGCGCAGGATTTCATACATCGTTATACATTAAAAAGCCGCAAAGTGTAAAACGCTCGAAAATGCCCACCTTGTCCACCTGACTACCACATGGAAGAGAGGCTAGGGTAAGGGGACAGCTAGTACGAACACCCTCGTGCGTTTTTCTGTGAGTCGCTGGTATCGCGGCTGGCCACGTGGTCGGTCCCCTTCGCGCCGAACTTTAAGCTGATATCTCACTTGAGCGCGGCGGATTTTTCTGACGCGTTGATTGGCTACTGGATGAAGAATTTCTGTCGTCCCCGGCCAATTGACGCGTTAGAATTAATCGTGCAACAAATGAAAAAACACGTGGACATATATATGTATTTACAACAAATTAAAGAACGTTTGATTTTATTTATAATTGCACATTTTTATATTATCCGTGTTTGATTATCGATCGAGTGATAATTTGATAGAAAAAAAATGTAATTTTGTGGTAATATACGCGTTATAAATATGCGTGCTTATTTATAAAACATTTTATAATAATAAATCGTGAATTTAATACTTTATTATAAGTTACCCTGACAGCACACATATCCGGGAGACATCCCGAGGACGTCCCGAGGACATCCCTATCGCCTAAGGATGTCCTCGGGACGACTTCTGGATGTCTTTTGTTTGTGTGTGCTGTCAGGATAATTGCTCAGATATTTATGACAGCAATAGAAAATTTATATCAATAATCGGTATAATATCGATACTCTTCAATTATCTCCGGGGTCCCTTTGGTGGTCACGAAAATTTACCCATCGGTCGACGATTTTTTTTTTAAATTTTGTGGAGTATTTCTTTCTGAGAACTTTAAACCCCGGATAGCCAATCAGCATGCGCGAAAACGTCGCGTGGAACACTAGCCTAATGCGAACTCCATCTGGGTTACAAACATACTTTGTTCTAATTATGAAAAATACAGGCGAATGCAATTGACGAGAATTCGGAAATTCAATTGGGGGACTAGCTAAAGAAGAAGAAGAATTGACGAGATGGAGACTGGTCTATCGACCGTTTAAAAAGTGGTACATTGACCCACTTAGTGGGACAGAAATCCAAAAGGAGACTAGAGTTGAAACAAGAAGAAGAATTGACAAGATATATATTTTTGTAAGTGGCTTTACGAAATTGTTTTTTTCGGCGAACATTTTCGATTCTTTCGTACACTCAAGTTAATACTCTATTTTGTGAAGTTTCTCAATGTATGTTGTTACATTTTTCTAGGTTGCTCCGGAAAAACCATAGCGAGAATTGTTTTACAGTATATTTAAATGCTTTAATTTAAATATTTTTTCGGATAATTGTTTTATTCAGTCGATTGGATATTATACATAACTGTGTAATGGATAATAATAGCACGATGGATGCAAGGGATGGTCTACACGATTTTTCAAATAAAGGTATGATCTGTGATAATTGCCAAGTTTGCTGCATGTATTAATATTTATTTAATAATGACCATTTTACTCATTAAAGTAGCGCTAGTGGAAAGAAATATTGTGCCACAAGGTATATCATTAGTTGATCCAGCTGCTGTAGCAAAATCAAACCGGCAGGATTTAATGGCGTTAGTTGCGGAAATTGAAAAGGTAATATAAGATAATTTTGCATAATATTTATAATTAACGGTGTGTAATGTATGATTTTGTCATATATTTATTAATTTATATATTACTTCCTTACAGGCAGATAACTGTATAAAAGCCAATGCTTGTAATAAGTTACAAGTGATCGCAGAGCAGATCAGATTTCTGCAAAGACAGGCCGAGGGTATTTTGTTGGAAGCGGAACGAAATGCCAAGCTGCATCATGCAGCTTGCAATTTTGTGAAGCAGCCTGGCCACGTATATCACTTGTATCAACGAGAATCGGGACAGTTTTATTTTTCCATGCTTAGCCCAGAAGTAAATATCTTCATATTATTTTATGTATTTATATTTTATACTAATTATTTTTGCAAAATCTTATCTGTTAACTTTTTTCTTTTTTTGTATCTGTTAATATAGGAGTGGGGCAGTTCTGCTCCGTCGCAGAATTATAAGGGTTCCTTTAGATTGGAACAGGACCGCTCGTGGACTCCACTGTCTCAATTGCAGACGAAGACCGACGAATTGAACTTGCTCGAAAAATTCTTACCTTCCGACACGACTACAAATGCCTTTTTGCAATCTGTCATGTTAAGTACCAGCACGTAACGAATTTGTTATGTTATAACTAATTGTAAGTTGTAAAAAAGTAAACTAAGCATTAATATAGAAAAAATTTGGTAACACTACCAAAACTATCTTATCTCAGTCTGATAGATTAAGTGTCCACGTTGTGTAACTCAACAAGCAAATTTATTTTGTGATATAATATCGAGCTATTGTCTCTATTTGATAAATGTACATACACATACTTCACGTAGGTATATAGAATAGATGGATATAGATATCTGCTTTATATTATTATTGAATTATATACATAATTTTTTGAAGTTATGTATATAATTACATATATTTCATCGTTTAAAACGATATCTATTTTGTACAAGAGTAAATCGTACACTAATACTTTAACTCCAGTGTAAGTCCAGTAATCGGCTGTGCAATTAATTAACAAATGTCTTTCTTTATATGCAATAATATGCATATATATGTAACTATGGCTGATTATTATTTTTACTCATAATGACCTTTGTATGGCTGTCAAAAGATCAATATGATCCTTGGAATTATAGTACACTGTCTGTGTATTTTATGTGGTATATATATATATATCATTATATTTCTCTATAGGCAGTAGATTTGTGTTCAGGTTGATTTTTACTCTTTCTGCAAAGTATTTGGAATATGGTTTCAATGAGCATCTTAATGTAACTCATGATTAAAATGAGCACAACTGAACATCTATACGAGATGTATTCTTTTTTCTGCATAACTTTTATCTCAGAAAACTTCTGCGAAATACTTTACATGCTTAAAATATTACTATAATTATTTTCAAATAATAAAATACCATTTTACTGAAAACGACATTAATGTACAAAGCTTAAGAATCAACGAACACTCTTAATATTTTGTTTGCCCTTTATATAAAATTAAACCTCTAAAAATAAACAAATCTACATCGAAGTAACGTCGATCATTGACGGGAACTGCGACGACTGTTTTTTGGTTTCGATGTTGGGTCCGTGTGTCAAGTGGTGTTCACTTTGTGTGCTGAAACATTAAATGGTACATTATCAAATCGTTAAATACAAATTTGTTTGTAACGGGCAAGCAAATTCTTACACGAGACTGGTATCCTGAGAGGTGCATCGTCCTGTATAACACATTCATGCGTTTGAGTATGGAAGAGATACTGTACTAAAAGCTGTTTGTCTTCTCCCACACATGGATCGTAAAATCCAGGCAGTTGGCTCTGCAATAGTATAAAATTTTATATAATTTGCAAATAATATTTAAATTTTCGTATTTTGACTTGTACCACACCTTGGTTTATAAAAGATTACAGAATATTAAAAAAGTTTTGAGTGAGAGTACAAGATGATTATAACTCGTTTAAAAGGAAAAAAACTAATACATATTAAATCTAATTTATACAAAATTAAAAATAAGAAATAAGATTTAAGTGAACCAAAGAATCTTGACATAAGAAAAAGCGAAGATATATAAGCGCACCTTAGATGCTTTGTGAAGAATCAATTTAGAATCCTTGACTAAACATTGCAGAGGAATCGTTACGTCTATCATTTCGTCCCTGTGTCCGCTTTCCTCCGCGGTAGCTCGATCCTGTTGAGGATAAACGAATCGACCGTATAATGCTTTGGTAATGATTAATCCTTTTTTGGATTCCTCCTCGGTTCTTATTCTGCTGACGGTTTCCTTCATGAGTTCGGTGGCCGCTTTGGCTTCCCTTTGCTTCTCCATCATTCTGGATTTGTTTAGCTCTCTCTGTTTCTCCTTCTCGCGCTCCTTCCGCTCTCTCACAACGGGATCAATTATGAGCTTCTTAACGACCGTCCAAGTGATGATGGGTGCCACGGTGGCATAAAAGATCGGAGCTGGAAGAACCTCGTCGCACAGATGGATAGGGAACGTGTACGCCTGCGAGGCGCGACTCAATCTGAGTTTTAACGTAACGCCAGTTGGAACGCCGATGCGTACAGCCGCCGAGACCGAGCTATGCTTGGAGACCTTCTTTTCTGCGCCGTATTCGAGAAACGCACCAAATGTTCCAGCTCTGTAAATTATATAGAGGATTACACAGAATCGACTATGTAAAATTTATCGTTGATGGTAGATAAGATATTGTTAACAGTACTAACTTGACACTACCACGAAGCTTCAGTTGCTTCTCTTCCATCTTATATGTATAGTTAAGGCTGACGAAAGAATGTATAAGTCCGAAATGTATGGAAAACGCCGTGTACGATCGAGACGTGTCTCTCACAATCATAGTACTCATGGCATTTTGAATGCCAGCTCTATACGTGAGGTATCCCACCGTATGTTTATCCAATTGCATTGCAAGTGCTGAAATAAATAAAACAGTCTTATTTTAACAAACAATTAAAATCGAAAGCGGCCAAATGCGGTCGTAGCAAGTCTTATTTTGCTACGAAGTCTTATTTTATATTAAATATCTCCACGATATTTTTCTATACTTGAAACAAATGAATTTTCCAAATGTGCGAATAATATAAGAGAATAAGAATTATATGATTACATGTGTACTATGAAAATCGCAAGTAAACGTACTCCCAACATAGCCAGCTTTCACGCCGTGCGATGTAAATTGTAATATTGTTGCTCCGTCGCAAAACAATCGTTTCGTCAACGTGCGAAATGCTTTGAGGGAGAATGTTGGACCGTTGCCAGCCCCGACCTCGACTTCCACCCAACCCTTCGAGGATATCAGTCGCTTCGCCGAGACATTAATGGACCCAGACCCAGTACCGTTTTGGGTCCCGAGTTGACCGGACATAGTCACAGTGTCCCTCAGGGTAAGGGGTGCTTCGATAGATTGTGCGAACGACATCCCGCTGACTTCGATGCATGAAAACAGCCCACTGTTAAAATCAGGTCCATAATTTTTTTAGTCAAGAATCACAATTACCGATTTATTAATTTAACCTTTAGACTGCCGGAAAAGCCACTTTTGTGGTTCCGAACAAATTTCGAAATTCTGCGCCACGTGTATGTTATATTTATATAGATAAATTTTTGGGAAAAAAAGACCACTATTTTAATGAAAAATGCCGGCAGCGTAAAGGTTAATAATACAGCTTAATAATTAAATTTCATTATTAAGCAGTCTCTTTACTGTCTTATTGTACTTATCGACATCTTATTGTAATAATTTAGATTGATCGATCTTACCCATCGCTGTAATCTTCATCGTATTTACTGAAAAGATCAGTGGCATTGATGTTTACCGTTACAGTGCCTTTGGGATTGGTGTGTTGCTGCAGACGTCTCTCCTCTCTCTCCCTCGCCAGCCTCTCGTATTCCTCGCAAATCTCTTGAGGCGTTTTTGTACGCTGCACAATTTCCCATCCTTCCGTCTCTAATCCACGGATTCCCAGTGAGTCATAAATTGCTCTCTGATGTGGATCGTTCAATACTACAATACCAAGTATTACTTTCAAGATCCATAATTACACAAGTAAAAAAAATATATGACGTATGATTAAACTGTTCTGGAATGAAAAATTTGTATTGCTAAATCAAGCAAAGTCGATTAAAGAGATGATAAAAATAATTATAAGAGAGAAAGATATCAATTATAGTGATAAAACAATAATACTCAATATTCTTCTGGTATGAATACATACATATATACTGGTTTGTTATTATAATACCTTCGTAAGCTTTTTTCGTACGATTAAACAGAATCTCTGCTTCCTTTTTAAGTACCGGATCCATGTGCTTGTCCGGGTGGTAGAGTCTACTGAGTCTGCGGTACGCATTGCTGATATCCTCAGGACTGGCCTGGAGCATCAGAGGGATTTGTTATAGCAGAGCGCAATTGCATCATGAGCAAAGGTAAATTTTATGAAAGAAAAGATCGCGAGAGATGGATCGAAAATGACATTCGTTCGTATGTAATGCAAGGGCCGAACGGATTTGCGTTCTACAGCGGACTATTCTGTCGCAGGATAAATAATATGCCAGGAGCGAGCAGTTGGCAAGGCAACATTGGCGGCATCGACGTCGCGTTTCCCAGGTCGATTCGTCCGCGATTCTTCGCGTCGGTCGCGAAGAAACGGGGACCTCCTGGGACCTCGTTACGTCAGCGTCTTCGGAAGAGGCGAAGGTGTCACGTGGAGGAGTGCGAGGCCCGCTTGCTGTCCCCGGATGGGAAACCGGGCGGAATTTCCGCGAACGGGAGCGGAACGGGAGCGCGTTCTCACGTTTCTCGGGATGTTCAGGAACGTGTAGTAGTCGTCCTCGATCGCGGTTTCCTGGTCGCTCTCGTCGTCCATTTTAAAAGCCGTGAGTCTCGCAGGCGCGCCGACGGGTCTCCGGTTCGGGAGTCGGGCCCGTTCTTTTCCCAGAGCTTTTTATAGGTTACGGCAGAAGGGACAACAGCGGGCCGGTAGGACGGGCGGTTCCCGCGGACACCGCTAGATGGCGCCCGCTGCTAAAAAATCGGTGGAGAACTGGGAAGCGGCCGCCGAGACTGCCGAGAGGGATCGGGAGGTTAATTGTCGAGCGAGAAAATCGGGAAGATGTGATTATCCGTTGACAAACCGCTCGTTATTGAGTCACTCGCGAAGTGTCATTTGTCGAGCCAAATGCGAGACGTGGTAAGCGAACATCGCCAGCGAAACTCGCGACGAACCTTTCTCGATGTTACCACGATATCGTGTTCCGCGACGTTCAGTTTGAGAGCGTGTTTTAAGCGTTTATTGGGCCTTATAAGGTGGTCACATAAATCGCGACAGAATTAGTAAAAATGCGAAAGTTATCTGTTAAATAGGCGTAAACGTAACGTACCATTTGACGCACGTTAACATGAAAAACGTACATTTGCAGACATACATTTAATATATTTGATATAATGTTTAATGTGAATATATTTGATATAATGTTTAATATGAATATACAGATGTATATTTGATATTATAAATATGTATCTACATACTACACGAGTTATAATGAATATACAGCCTTGGCCAAAAGTATAAGGCATCTATATTTTTTCGTCTATCTGAAATTCTTTTACCTGTATTTTCTTTTTTTTAGGAGTCCTCTCGATTGAGGAATTTGAGGTGCCTTCAATCATCTTTTACCTGTATTGTTTCCTATTGGTTACCGGCATTATACATAAGTTTAGAGGGTTCTTGAAACAAAGAATAATTCACAGCAAGTGTCATAAATCAATTTTTTAACTTTCAGATAAATGAAAAAAATATAGGCCTTATACTTTTGGTCAAGACTGTATATCTGTAAATTATAATCTATTATCTGAACATTGTAAATATATATTTTGTGTATAAACATGCACGGATAAATGAATGCGAATCCGTTTTCATACAGATCGCTTGTTGAGGAGCAAAAGTGACACGATGCCTGGAAAAATAAAGGTGAAAATACTGGCGGGCCGCAATCTGCCGGTGATGGATCGTTCTGGCGACACGACAGACGCTTACGTGGAATTGAAGTTCGGCAATACAACTTACAAGACAGATGTGTGTCGGAAGTCCCTGAACCCACAATGGAACTCGGAATGGTACAGATTCGAAGTTGACGACGCGGAGCTGCAGGACGAGCCGTTGCAAATCAGATTAATGGACCACGACACGTACTCGGCCAACGATGCAATAGGCAAAGTCTACGTAAATCTGAATCCGTTATTGTTGCCTGGTATGCTGCCTCCAGTGAAAAACATTTGGACCCTGGAGGCAACTATGAATACCAGTGCTGGTTCGCAAGGTGATATACATAATAATATGGAAGATGGTTGTTATACATTTTGTATATTTTTCAAACATTCTCTCTTCGCCTTGGGTATTTGCTTATAGGGTCAGTTATGACTGGATGGATACCTGTATTTGATACAATGCATGGCATACGTGGCGAAGTTAATATTATCATTAAGGTGGAGCTGTTCTCTGATTTTAACAAGTTCAGACAGTCGTCCTGTGGAGTACAATTTTTTTACTGTAAGCATATTTAATTCTTATGGACATAATTCCAAGAGATAAATGAATACATAGAATATTTTTATTTTATATAATAGACCAATTTCATAATTTATTTATTTTTTGTTACATGAAGATTATCTTTTAAAATTTAATGTTTACGTTATTTATGCAAGTTTATTAAAAGAAGTATTTTGAGATCTGCAATAAGTAACCCAGGTACATTTTAGCACCTAATATACCATATGGATATCATGCGCAAATGATACATGGATTTGTTGAAGAACTTGTAGTTAGTGATGATCCAGAATACAAGTGGATCGATAAAATAAGAACACCTAGAGCGTCGAACGAGGCACGGCAGACTCTATTTTTTAAATTGAGCGGAGAAGTCCAAAGAAAGATTGGATTAAAAGCACTGGATCTTGGTGGAAATGCTGTAATTGGGTAAATTTTATTCTTCTAGCATAAAACTTTCAATTTTATTATCTTGACATTACTCAAATAGAAACTAAATAAGAAGTTGATTTAAAACATTTCAATATCTAAATATGCGCATTATTTCATCTCTTAAGTCGTTATATTTGGCATCAGGTATCTGCAAAACTTTGACCTGGAAGGTGAATCCGGTATCGTTGCCAGAGGTATAGGCACAGCAGTGACGCTCGTAAAATTACACGACGTTCTCGGTTTTCCTTGCGACAGCGTCAATATCGAAGAGTAAGTGTTTCTATTACATATCCAATTGTAGATTATCGGATAGCTCTTGTCCAAATGTAGTTGCACGTTTGGATTATTACAATAAGCAGTAAATTATCGCGCAATTGCGTCTGGCATCGTACGAGCCAATTAAGTACGCGTCGCCAACTCACCTAATCTACGATAAAATTGGCGCTCGCGAACGAGCTATTTCGAGAATTTCATACAAGGAAATATAGCCATTTCTATTTTACGGCTGAGACTCTATCTCGTGGCTGAAAATAATTTCCGACAGATAGATATGGGCGACCCGAATTTATTGGACGAATTAATCTAATCTGCAGAGAGCAATTAGGTGATGATTATTGATTATCTTTTATTTCGGCTCTCGTCGCTTTGGTATCACGAATAGATCGAGTCAAATTGCTTCGTGTCGTTAATAAAACGTTGATATCTGAATTGCCACTTAACTGAAATTAAGATATTTTGCTTCCATATCTACCGGTTTGGTTTAATCTTTTTCACGTAATAGAATCAGCCTTGTGTTTTGTAGTTTACTTAAAATGCCTGACTTTTTTGAAAAAGGAATTTTGTTATACTATCTATTCCACCTCAGCAAATAGCTTCTAAATCAGAGGTGGCCAAACGGTCGATCGCGATCGACCAGTCGGATGGTCGATCGTGTGACAACGTGAAATTCACAATACAACAATTGTAATTGTAATGTAACCATAATTAATTTATGCTTCCATATCTACCGGTTTGATCTAATCTTTTTCATGTAATAGAATCAGCCTTATGTTTTGTAGTTTCCTTAAAACGCCTGACTTTATGTTCCTTTTTTGAAAAGGGAATTCTATTATACTGTCTATTTCTCCTCGGCATATAGCTTCTGTTGCTCTTTTATGTCTAATCGCAACACAAAATAAAATAAACATGCTTATTTCACCTATATAAACCTAGATCTCTGCGACAAGAAACAGTAGATCGCGATGGGGTGAGGAAGCTGAAAGTAGATCTTGATGCTTCTAAGTTTGGCCACCTTTGTTCTAAATTTATATTATTTCCTGATTGTTTAATTCGGATCGTCCGTTGTTGTTTTTAATTATATCGCACTTTTCTAGGAAGTATGCGAAGATTAATGGATACTTTTCTTCTTCTTCCCTACCCGCATGCGTTTGCATAGGATCGCATTCGCGTTTTCCTCACGCACAATAGCGCGGACGGAACGTTATGTCGACGATAGCGCGCCGTTCATCCCTATTTCCATACCCGCTTCGTATCCCATTCGTATAGACAGAAAACTCCCGTTTTACGCGAGGTCTACGTCGTCTCTAACGCGTCTGGAACGCGTTGCAAAGGTGCCCGTCGCTCCTGGATATGCCGGGGCGCGAAGGAAACGTGTCAAGCGCATTCCGTTCTTGCGATCCAATACGTCAAGCATGTTGAGTCTAAGGGTAACCGCATCCAGCGGCTCGGATCTTACTTCGTCTCCAGAAATTAGTCGGAGTTTGATCGACGAGACGGTGAAATCTATACGCACCGTGCTAACGCCGGAGGACGCGAGGAAGGAATCATCGAGAGTCGATCATCGTCTCTCCAAACAAATCAAACACCTACGCAGCAAATTTGACTCGCTCGGCGAGGAGGGTCACTTTGTCGCGGAATCCGATCGTAATTCCGACGCCGATGCGGTCGGCTCGTTCGCCTTGAATCCTAAGAAGGAGAGGAATCTCAAAGAAACCAGGACCACCGGTAGGATAATGGCTGCGTTACTGATCGGGTCCATACAGAACATGCCTCTGGAGAATATCGGGAATACTGATTCTATTTCGATTTTTCCTAGCGACGAACAACCCAACGAGGCAATAAAGGGAGAAACATGCCGTAAAGAAAACTCTCGTGCGGGTAGCAACGTCCAGGGTGAAGGGCAGGATGTCGCGTCCTCGATCGACGAAACGGAGATGTCTTCCTTCGATGACGAGAATTCCACGGGCGACGAATCGTCGGACACCACCAGCTACAATATCTTAGACGACTCGAGATATTCGGTCGACAGAGACTCCGACAAAGCTGAGGACTCGGCGAGTCTCCAGGAGAGGATTCCCATCACGCACTCCAGCGCGGGAAGCTGCACGGATTCTACGCTGCAGATAGAATCGGATGCAGCGACGCGTCGTTCGCTGTCTAACTCGAATTTAGCAAGCACGGAAGACACCGCACCGATGCGAAATGATGCGATCCCCATAATCACCGTGGACACCAACGACAGCACAGACTCGGACACATCGATCGACACGTGCGGATTGTCCAACGACGAAAGTCGGCCCGATATCAGGAATTCGTGTATTTTTGCAGAGACCAATATCTTTGCTCTAAAATTAACTCATTCGTCTGATAAACGAAAGATTGATGACGCAAAACAGATATCCGACACTTCCGTGAACGAGCGTCAAACGCTAAGCTTGGAGATAGAGGAAGATATTCGGCGCAGCAGTGCTACATCCGGATCGTCAATTCCCGAGACACATCGCGTTCATCTGACGAAACACGAACGAGATTTATGTCGGGAGCGCAGTCAATCCGCTCATCGACAGAGCAGGGAATCTGCGCGACTCGAGTCCCCGTTTCCCGTCGAAGGATCGGAAGATCGTGTCAGCACAGACAGAGAGAGGAACGATCCGGCGACTAGTTTACCACGGTCCAGCCTGTCGAACGAAGAAGCTCGCGCGGTGACGACCGTCGAGAGACGGAGATGCATGCGCGATCTGATCAAGCTGATCGACACGAGGATGATGGTGTCCACCCGCACGACGCGTCGCAGCAAAAGAACCGTATCGCAGAGAAGCAAAAGGAGGAAGCGCGAGAGGAAGGCGTCCCGCAAGGACTCGAGGAAGTCGGGGAATTTGTTTGACAAGTTTCCTTCCAGCGGCATGTCCATGGGGAAACGCGCGTCGCACCGGCGTCGCGAGAAGGACGTTCTTCGCATTCCTCGCGTTCGCTCGATTCCCGAGTGCCTTTCCTCAGGTCAGCACCCGGTCCGTGCCACCTCCCGTTCCTGCGGCTCCTCCCTCGTCAGTTTAACCAATCGCACGCACGTATCCGCGTCTCCCGCGCTCCATCGTCCGCTCGACGGTTCACCCGGGACCTCGGAAAAGTCGCCGAGGAACGGCCACGGTAAATCCGACGCGGTATCCGCGATACCTGTCAGTAGCGTCTGTAATTTAGAGGAAACATCATGTCATATTGATAGCGCTACGCCCACTAACAATGCTAATATGACTTACAACTCGCGTGTGTCCCGTCCTTCCCCCGATCTTAGGCAGCAAGACGAGGCGTCGGTCAGTCCATCCTGTCCGCTTCCGGCCGTTCCCACAGTGGCCGCGAAAATGTCCCAGTCGCCGGCAACCAGAACGCTCGCCAACGTGCCGCTTCATCGGAGATCGAGCGATTCTGATTTGAGCGTTACTCCTAAAGGCGAGTTATGTCTCCAAGCAAAGAATGAGATAAATTCACCTGTCTACGCCGAAACTACACTACAATTTTTGTACACCACGATTAAAACAATTATAGAAGTTTTTTTTTATTTCAATTTTCATCTTTATATGTTTTATAAGAGAAATTATAATCCGCATATATAATCATATATATATATTGATTATGGGATTTAGTTTCCCTAATGATTGATTAAAAAGGAAGAAGAAATGTTGAAAAGATTACATTGTGTCTCAGGTAACTCTCTTGGCAGTGACAGATCGATAGCAGGACCCTTAAGGACACCGACTGCAGTGGTTAGACCTATGAATCAAGACACGTTGGAAATGTTAGAGTATCCATTCATCACTATGCAACATTATCCACCTGGCTTCATATTACATATAGGTAATTAAGTTTACTACGTATCTTCAATCGCGCGTAAAGCGAACGCAACAACAAACTGAGTTATATGCATGATATGGGGACAGGTGGTCTAGTGAGCTCGAAGTCGGTGAAATTGCTCGAAAGGATAAGTAACCTGGAGGAACCGGAAGGCCGTGATTCATGGTGGACCGAGATTAGGATGGAAGTTCGATCGCACGCGAGAGCGTTAGCTTGCAACGTTGTTATAGGCTACAAGGAAGAAACTAGTATATGGTAAGAGCTTCATATTTGCTGCACATCGGTACTATCGTAAGGCATGAATTTTATTTAACATTTTTAGAATTTTTTTATCTATTTAAAATATTTAGAATTCTTTTAAAATATAATTCGTGTCTTGCGAAACCTTACGTAAGAATATTATCTTTATTTTTATAAGGCACGAATTTTTTAAATAAAATTCGTGCCTTATAATAATAGGATCTGTTCTTAACTGGCTGCACTAGTTCAGGGTTTATCTTTTTTACTCTACATTGGAAGGAAAAAGATAAACTCTGAACTAATGCAGCCAACTCAGCTATAAAGAACAGACCCATAAAGACAATATTCTTACGTAAGGTTTTAATTCTTCTTGATATCCCATTGTATCAACAATGTGCGTGCAATTATTTCCCTACAGTGACGATGTGTGCGTGCTGAGTGCTTCCGGTACCGCGGCAGTCATAAATTTTCATAATTCCGGTCAAGATCCAGACGGTGTCGTTCTAAATAAACTTCAGCAAAGCGTGCCCGCGGCTGCCGCGGATTCGGAAAAAGCCCAGCAAAAGTCCGTAGCGATGAAGATGGAGAAGGTCGACGGCGATGCACCTACCATGACTCACTCGGAACGACAAAATGGGAAGATGTGTAAGCATTCTTCCGAGAGCAATGATCACGAGAGCTCCTGCGGCCAATCTCAATTGCGATGCAACCTGTGCCATCTTCCTTATAGCGAGAGTAGCGTACCATTTAGAGTCAACGTGTCAAAGTGTGCCATATGCAAGCGTGCCAAAGTCCCGGATGTGATGTTTACCACTATAGAAGTGCCCGCGAATATACCGATGACAGGAAGAGGTTGCTTCATTCAAGCGACTGTGTGCAAGAGCAAGAAGGACCTGCGGGGCGAATTGAACGCGAAGGAGATATCCGACTGCCTGCCATTCTTGGAATACGAACTGCACAGTTTATTGCTGAATAAGCTCAAGATCAAGGGCATGAACGCGGTCTTCGGCCTCAGGTTACAGGTTTCCGTGGGAGAGCGGTTCATAATCGGCATGGCGGTAGGCACCGCGATTTATTTGACAGCTCTACCACCGCCTACCATCCCGCAAATAGCGTCCGGCAATTCGTGGCACAACGAGGAGCAATTGGGGGAAATGCAAAAGTCTATCGTAGAAACGGTGAAGAAGAATAGAGAGTTTTACCATCTAAAACCAATCGGAGTCAACGTATGTGGGACTTAGCACCGTTTTCATTTCAGAGAATATCATCTTAGGGTTTGATCGTTAATTATAATCGTGACGCGATTGTAGGAAGTCGAAAACGGACGTATTCCGAGTACTTCCGATACAGACGAGTCGGACGAGGATCTGCCGGAGCTCGATCTTGGATTGGGTACTCGCGACGCGTGTGTCTTGGAAGTGGACGACATCGAGGATATGGACCGGATATCGTCGTTAATGGACAACAGACCACCCGACGATTTCCACGTCGTTAATACGCAGACGATACCTGGTCTCGAAGATTTGGAAATTGTCAGAAATTTACAAATGTTCACACAAATCTCAAGAGCTAAAATTCCTATGGGACAATTCGCGTCGATGCCATCAAAATATTTTGCCAGATTACTTCAGGTACGATTCCTCGTCTCTAAAATGTTCTTTAGGAAACATCTTTATTTTACCTCGGGCATGTTCACTCACGTATGTTTACTTGTAATTGAAAATATACTTTGCGAAAAGAAAGGATTTCCATTTTATTAAAACGTTTCTTGCTTTATTCTAGTCCTTGTATTTTAAATTAAGAAGGATGGTTCCCTGTGCGCTATGCGATATGCAATTTAAAGTGGCGTTACCCGAACAAGACGAGATACAACTGACTGTCGTTGGTATGGCGCTTGGCTTAGGAGAACCTTTGAATATGAATAAATATAAAAGGAAAATTGTGTGTCGTTCCTTGAGCAAGGATCAAGTAAGAAAATCAGGTACTTTTTGCAGCAATTCTTTTTACGAATTATATTTACATTTTTATTGGAAATTATTATTCGGATTTTATATTGCAAACGGCTATAATTACTATATTTTTGTTAGCTGAGCGTTTAATACCATCTTTAACATAGATTTGAAAAGAAAGATATTAACTCTATTATTTCCTCTGCTAGATGACAGTGATATGATATTCAGTCTAGACGAGGATCATCTAGAGAACAATATTATATCCGATGCAACACGCACTTGTGTAGGAAATCCCGCGACCTTAAGTGGTACTCCTGTACAAAAGCCAAGACCACGCTCACCTTTGCGTATAAAATCATTCACTTCTCATAGACGTAAACATGTAAGGATTTTTCCTTTAGATATGTCTATATGAATATCTTATTTAATATTTGCATTTTTTTATCATAAGTCGTTATTGTTTCCTGGTATCCTCAATGTTTAAATTTATGTAAATGTTAAGCGATAATGAGATATAAGGATTTTTTTTATATCTTAATTTATTATAGGTGCCTTTAAAAGGAAGATATGGCGTTGATATAACGCCTTTATCTTATCTGCCAGGTGGGAGGATAGAGAGGTATCAAGGCAACCTAAATTTCTTTTTCATTCGCGAAAGTACGTCGATACGAGAGGTGAGTTTTGTAGAATTCATAATGATGACCATTCTCAACGGAGTGTTGTAAATCCAATGGTAACGATCCTGACGATGATGTGTTACAGAATGGTGGATTGAGTGGTTTCACCCACAGTTTCGTAATGGAAGTTTTGGCGATCGTTCGCGCACACATTACGGCATTAGGCGGTAACGCTATGGTAGCGTTCTTTATGACGCAGTGTGTGCTTCTTCACAGCCCTCACAAAAATCAAGTTAGTAAAAACTAAAAATATATATTATTTTATTTTGATGCATGTTCCTACGCTTGTGTGTGTTGCATATTTTATAAAAAAAGTATGCTTCCAGGGTCAATGTCTCATTAATGTGGGTGGTGATGTTGTAACAGTATCTTATTATGCGGATGAGAAGCATAGTGCTGTTTCAAATTGCTGACCCCAGCCTCCACATTCGGCGCCGCCATGAACGACTATTTAACATAATGGCAATTAATGATTAAATATTTGCCAATATCAGTACTGTTATATAGATAGGACCGTATATTATTATGGTTTCCGTGAGACATTTGTTGCATTGCACAATGCCTAATCTCAAGATGTCTTTTCGTAGTAATCGATATTGTTATTTATTAATTTATTTTACAAAGGTAAAGATTCAATACTTCATTTTAAAAAAATATTAATTTTTTTATAAATTAATACATAATAGAACGTAATGAAATATGAAAAAGGTATATTATTTATTAGCCTTGTTATATATTTAAAATATCTTGTATATTTAATACCTACTGTGTGACTAAATATTTAGGTGGCTTAATATTTACGAATTCTAGTGACTAAAAACAATTATAATTGAGAGATATCTTGTCCTATGAAATAGCCGTATTATGCATATGATGATATCATCACTAATTTTCCCAGCTGTATAATACTTTCAATTTTTTGTAATAATTTAATAATACTCAATTATACTAAAGTACTCCGTTATTGATAGTACAATCGGAATGGTTCTACATGTACAAAACTTAATCAAACTAATGATTTTAACTATGTAGAATCTATAGAAATATATAAATTTATTTTCTATGCCGATTGCACTACAAATGACAGATTACTTCATAAATAGGATGTTAATCTGTAAAATGCATAATTCTTTTTTGAAGGTTTCTTTAGAAACGTTCAAGAAAAACATAAATTTAGTTTAACGACCAAACATAAGTTTAGTCTTTTTAAAGAATGATAGAATTATATTATATATATATATATATATAAAGGCTGCAAGACATTAAACAAAGCAATTTATCCATTTCGGAAATCAATATAGTTGTGGTAACTAGGTGCCTTTAAAACTGTGCAGAAAAAGTTTTGTATACAGTATATATTCTGCATAACACAGGATGTAGCTAATAGATCTAACGTAACCATGGTTATCAGATTTAGGTTTTTCGAAGTTTACGAAATTAATAAAAAAACAAGATTGTTTTGTTTGAAAGAACTAAATATAAAATAATCAGGTTTAGATCATCTTAATGCCTTTGGTTTTGTTAATACTCGAGAAAAGATATTAATACAAAAGATAAACGGTTTATCAGAAATTATTTAAAGACAGATATTAATAATTTTGATACGAGTTGTAAACGAGTGACCAATAATAAAATGATAACAATTATTTGGCGTTCTTAATTCTTTCAATTATTGGTCATATTTAAGTTTGTAAAAATATGTATTGCTAATAAGCATTTTCCCATCGTAATTTATGGCAGAATGATAATTACGAAGAAATTATTTCAATGTTTATTTAAGATTCATATATAGTATGAATGTTATTTATTGCAATTGTACTCGAATGAACCATGCATTCGCTCGAATAACATTTAACAAAAGGTTTGTTTTCTGTTCCTGAACTGGCTGCACTAGTTCAGAGTTTATCTTTTTCCTTTCAATGTGGAGTAAAAAAGATAAACTCTGAACTAGTGTAGCCAGTTAAGGAATAGAAAACAAATATATAGTATGTGGAATTGCGATCAAATGTTATATTTTACGATTTAAGTATCAAGATAAAGATTTCTATATATTTAACATTGTTTGAACACAATTTATATAAATTATATCTTATACAGGGTGTACCGTAAAGATCGAATCAACGCTTAAGGGTAGATTCCTGAGATCATTTTAAGACGAAAATCCTAATACTAAAAAGTCGAGGCTATAATATTAGAAATATCAGTAAAAGCAATCTTATCTTCGCACAAGTAATCTTTATACTGATATTAACAAGAGGGGCGACAGTCAGTTATTGCCTTTCGCACTTCGCGTTGTACCACACCTGAGCGCGCGAACTTTAGGCGGTCTGATTCGCTAGCTATAAATGCTTATAATTCAAAAACTTTTATAGCCTCGACTTTTTAGTATTAGGATTTTCGTCTTAAAATGATCTCAGGAATCTACCCTTAAGGCTGGGTCTACATTGGATGTTGTAAGTCGTGTCGGAAGAAATTGACCAATTACAGTTTATTATTCTCCTTACGATCGAAGAATAATGAACTGTGATTGGTCAATTTCTTCCGACACGACTTACGACATCCAATGTAGACCCAGCCTAAGCGTTGATCCGGTCTTTACGGTACACCCTGTATATTTATCTTATTTATCTGATCGACGATAACTATGAACCAACTGTGAAGCGAAATGTCCATTCGCATGATCAAACTCTAGTCAAAATATCATTGTTTGTTTCCCTGTTGTCAATATTAAATTATGTTTAAAAAATATTCGACGTGTTCTGCGTTATCTTTTTTGAACTATAAGAACTTATTAATCTAAATGGCAAACAATCATCCACTTCAATCTTTTATTTCATAAATTTTGGGAATTTAATATGTTTAGTAAAAGAATAAATATTTTTCAGTAAAATTGACCTTTTCCAATATTTAATTATTTGATTTTTGACTTCAGAGTAAAATCTCAAACGGTAGATCGCGTGACCTTGCGCATTTCTTTGATTTCCATTGTTTTAGAAATTTGTATTGAAATATTGTTCTATGGTACATTTTTTTACAAGACATAATAACATTTAAGATTTTACGGCAAAATGAGGCATAAATGTAAATATGATAGTCCGAGTCATAATTATCTGGCGCGATCATTCTCAATTACAAACTTGAAGTCAGCCAGGATAAGTGAAAAATATTGAAGTATCGCTACGAATGATCTTATTAACTTCATTGTCGCGCTAAAATGAAATTCGAGGATTTTATTTTTATAAAGAATGGTCTTTCGACAAAAATTGTAGAATATTTTTCGTCGCAATCTCCATGTATTGCATCATTCTTTGACGTTGAGAAAGTATATCGTATGTTAACCAATATTCCAAATAAATA
>NJRQ01000713.1:23208-59530 GCA_003063805.1 Aphaenogaster ashmeadi
ATCATCATGTTTGAGCGTCCCACGTAGTTACTTTTGATGGTCTAATAAAATTTTCAGATCTATATCTGGCCAAATTTTTAGATACTTCAGCAAAACCGTTCTTTCCGTGTATATTTTATATATATACGTATATGAAGCAATATCGGACTTGGTCGGAATTTCGCGGTGGGAACGTGCGTGACCTGCCGCAACGCCGCCCGCGATACCGTAGCAGTGCGCGTGATATCGTAATGGATAGAGGATTTAATGACGGTTTACCGGAGAGAGAACTAGGACCAGGAGTGGACGTAGGAGTGGTAATTGAAACGCCAGCTTGATTCTAACAACGGTGTCAAGTGGTAGCGGGAAGAAGGAAACGCTAACGATGTAGGAAGTAACATTGTACCTCGGAGCAACCAATCTCATTTTATTCCCGCTTCTCTCGTCCTCGGGAGAATTGCGACTGGAGTTCTTTAAACGGTTAAATGATTCGTTCAGCTGGTAATTTCGGACTTTGTACTTCCTACGTGTTTCATGGTTCACCCTCCAATTAATTTTCCACGCCTCGTATCGAGACCGCACGGCGTATTGAGCCGACAAGAGGGACGATTATACGCGTTTATGAGTATCCTCTCGCGAATTATTTTGCGCAGCGGCCAATCGTGGGCTCGCCGCTGACAAAACGCTTCCGCTCCACGGCTGTTCACGGTTCCGCGGAAGCCGTCATTGTCGGCGCATTATTGTCGCGATGGCATCGCTCCAATTGTCAGATAGATACGACGCGGCTGATAACCCCTTTCAGTGCGACCCGCACAATTGCCCGGGTCCGGTTTCTGTTGTTTTTTTTTGCCTTACACTTTTCTGTTGTTTTTTTCTCCTTCGCGTTAAGGGCTATCTACAATGAGTCGCAGTCGTAAGAGTCATAAGAAATTGACCAATCACAGTTCATTATTCTCCTTGCAATCGAAGAATAATGATTAGTCAATTTCTTACGACTCTTACGACTGCGACTCATTGTAGATGGCCCATAAAGCTCCGTTAAGCGGTGTCTACAATGAGATTTTAAGTCGTAAGATTTAACATATCGACCAAAATTGCGGTCTTACTTTTCGAATACTCAACTGTGATTGGTCGATATTTTAAGTCTTCGGACTTAAAATCTTACTGTAGACACCGCTTTATGCGAATCGGAAGAGCGTGAGATGCCCTCGCGTATTCGTGAAAGATCAAATAGTACAAAAAAAGAAGAGATACGTCAATGTGCAAACGTTCGCGTTCGTGAGAAATCAATTCGTATCCGAGCACGGTCCGTGACCCGAATGGAATTTCCGCGCACAAAGGATTCACGCGTTCCGATCCGTTCGCGGGTCTAAAAAAGGGACGCATCGCGAATTCCGAGGACACCGGTCGAGCGAGTTACGACTGGCGGTCGACTCTGCTCTGCTCGATTGGATTTAAAAGAAACGGCGAACGGCGCCACGCGCAATTATCGCGGAATGGAATCCGCGTGAAGGCGAAAAACGCACGTGAAGCACGCGCGTGCGATAACGCCGCTTTCAGTCATGTACACGGAGAAAACGGTTTCACCGAAGTATCTAAAAATTTAGCCAGATACAGATCTGAAAATAATTATGTTGGACCATCCAAAATAATTATGTAGGACGCTCAAGCATAATGACAATGCTGCAAAAAGTTTTGACATCCTAGTGAACAGCTTGATCGTCCTAGGGCCGGTTGGTCCAACTTCTTGGTAAGCTAACTAATAGTTAAATCATATGTCTCTCTTTGTTTCTCCTTCAAATTAGACAAAGATAAACATATGATTTAACTGTTGGTTAGCTTACCAAGAAGTTGGAACAATCGGTCCTTACATAATTATTTTGGATGGTCCAATATAATTATTTTCAGATCTGTATCTAACTAAATTTTTGGATACTTCAGCAAAACCGTTCTTTCCGTGTATCTGTCGAAGAAAGATCCTCAATGAACGCGCGAGTGCGCGACAACCGGCGCGATAAAAAGGACTCGTGATTGATTTTCCCTTTCGCGTTCTTCTTGGTCGGACCCGAGGTTGTACACGCCGGCACCGGTTCTGTGTCGCTAATCCGCAGGCAGGTGTAATTTCGCATTGCGTTACACACGCGCGGTGTACAAGGATTCCCGTTAAACCTAGTCTACAATTTTTAATTTTATTTGCTGATGAAGACCCTGTGTAGTCGAAACGTCCTCTCTATATTCGATCATTATATATATATATATATATATATATATATATATATATATATATATATAAACATCTTTCGTTTTTTCCGCTCGTTTCTTGACCTTTAACCTTCTTATATCGCTTTGCATACACGAGCTTGATTTTCATTTACTATTCTAGTCTACAATGGCTGTAGTAAGCCTTTAGCCTTTAAATAATTTTCGGCCAAAAGCGTTTTCCGCGCTGCTTCAGTCGTAATCCTTAAACTTCAAGAGTTGATCGGATCCCAACTGTTAAGTTTAGGGCTTAAGGCAGGACTTAAGGAAACGCTTTCTGTCAAAAATTGTTTTACTTCGAGCAAAAGGCTTACTACAGCCATTGTAGACTAGGCCGCTTAGCCTCGTGCGCGCGAATTCCACGCTCCGCGTTAAATCCGCCCGCCTGTTAAATCCTCTTTTTCCCCGCCGCGATCGGGACGCAATTCTCGCAGGCTTTCATCTTCGAAAGATCCTGTCGCTTACAACGAGGCGCGAGTTACAACCGGTCGCGCGACATTGACTTTGTAACACGCGCGTCCGCGGAACCAGAGTTCTCATCCGCGGCGATGACGAGCGCACGCGGAGGATTTATTGCTGTTTAAAGTCGGTCTAGCGCAGAGCGACAGCTAAGGCTATAAAGGCCACTTCTCCGCTCGTCGTCGGCGACTTGTCAGCTTGTCGGTAAATTAGTCGCGGTGTAACTTCTAACCGGTTTAAGGCGGCGCCGTGGAATCGTAAACACGTGTCAGAACTCGGGATTCTCTCGCGGAATCCTCGTCTCTCTTTCTCTTTCGTTTCTCTCTCTCTATCTCTTTCACATCTTCGACACTTATAATTATATTTGCCTTGAATTCGTGCGGGTCGTCGAAAAACCAACTGTGTACACAAGATCCAGGAATCCAGCTTGTCGTTTAAAAAATCGCCGCCGCGAGCACGAAAAGTCAAGCGCGGTTTCGCTTGCGCCAGCATGTGTAACGCGATTCCCTGAGAATGTATCTATATACATGTGTAATTTTATATTTATCATTTTCAAGCATCTCGCAAGTAACTCGCAACACCGGAAGTATAATAATGACCTCGCGGCAGAAGGACTGTTACAGAAGGTTTTCGTCGGTCTTGGTAACGGTGCAGTTCCGAGTATCGACGAAGCCTGGTCGCTAAAATGAATAACGAAATTTCACGTAAATGCCAATTCAAATGGGACAAACGGATTAATTAAATAAATAACAATTGGCTATCAATTAGATAAATAATAATTGGAAATCAATTCCAATATTTCGTATTAATGCTCCTGAACACTCACCATTACTAATTGCTGTCTCAGATTGTGACGTCAGAAGCGAGAATATGCATAATAAAAACTCTCGCAAGATAAGATACATTAGAATAGAAGTATTTTTCAATAAAACGGTTGCTATCGATAGAACAGACTTGTAAAATATAACTCTCCTTTTGTTTCGTTAATCGATAAATAATCATATATTTGGAGTTAAATTGTGCCCAACCAAAAACGAAACGAAGTTACAGTGGGTGTAAAAAGTATTCGTACACTAGGAATTTTCATAGAAAATATTTTATTTCTATGTGATAATAAATAATAAACAAATAATCATTTTTTCATATTATAAGGTCCCTCTTTCTTAATAATATCTTAAAAACAAAACTTGTAAATTATAACATTTTATACTCCAAAACAATAAGATAAACTATTTTCTGTGAAAATTCCTAGTGTACGAATACTTTTTATATCCACTGTATGTTCAGAGCTATGACAACTGTCAAATTAACAATATATAGAAATAAATATGATTTAATTCTTTTCCGAAACAAAGAGAGTTTTCGATATATTTTATAAGTCTATTCGATCTATTGCAAATATTCGTTTTATAGAAAAATATTTCTATCTTAATATATTTTACAAAAGTTTTTATTATTTATTATCCTCTCGCTTTGACGTTACAATCTGAAATAGTAATAGTGAGCGTTCAGGAGCTTTAATACGCACCACTCGTCGATGACAAAATCAACCTTTTTTTACGCGTAGATCAATGCGCGCGATTTCTTCGTCATCATCATCGACCGCGATCTTTCCGCGATAACGTGTTAACATGAATGCCAGAGTTTCAGAATCGACGAAAGTTACGCAACTGCAATTGCTCGCGATTGGGCGCGGTCCGCGCTTTAAACAGTCGAATTTTTAACCGGTCTATTTTCTCAGGCCGCGGCTATATATCTCGGGTGTCGCAACGCGATCGGATTGAAGGTCAGAACACGGCGTATGCGCGATATTCGTCGATGATACTCGCGCTCAGGATCTCGTTTCCACTCGCGAAACATACGGGGAACACTCGCAACGATATTATTTACGTTACATACAGACACGTTTTTTTTCTCGCCGGCGATAAAAATCATCGCGTGGGCGCGCGGGTCGTACTTCACGCTCGCGCTGCAACCTTGCCGTTCGCATGAATGATGTAATTCAAGAGACTCGGGCATGGAAGATCGATCTGGTCGAAACGTCCTATATTTACAATCATCTCATAATAAACATCAAAACGAAACGATCGCGTGAGTAACCTCCAACCTCCAACCTCCAATGATTCGATTTCGATTTCCGGATTCCTTTCTTTTTTTTATCTCTGCCGAGCGACAAGTAATACACTGAGAGAAAAAAAATGGTTGGAAAAACAATAATCTCACTATATTTTATAATTAGTTTTGACCTCAAATATATTTTTATAGTTCATTTAAACATACAAGATATAGCAGAGTGAACACATTTATAGTCATCATATTTCCTTTATTATTTACTATGTGTATAGTAAAGCATGCTAAGAATATAGTCACCTGTATTGACTGTATAAAATGGTTGATTCCTCTTACCATTCCATATATTCTATCTTACTATATTTTTACTTCAAATGATTATAATTACTGGTAAAAATTTTACGCAGGTGTCATTTATACTATGCCTCTATATCGTAATTGTCACCAACATAAATGGTAACACTTACTATAAAAGTAATATTCCTAACTAACAATCATTTATTATGTGTCATTATAGTTCCAAATAAAAATTTTTCTCTCAGTGTACAGATGTCGATTGTCCCTTCAGTTTAAATCAAACGATAACGAAACGAACGGCGAGTCAAAATACAGGGACCGAATGGTCGGACGGTGGCTCATGTGCGAATTGAAAGAGGATCAATCTCACGTTGATCGTTGCGTCGTGACTCTCATCCCGCGTATAGTACCGTGATTATATGGAAGAGGGAGAAGCCGATTGCGGTCGTCGAAATTGATATTCAGCGCGCGATATCGGCCGGCACCTCTGCGCGAAGCCGGCGGAAGAGAGATTATGGCCGGTATATATAAAACACCGTACACGCTTTATCGCGGCGATGCGACAGATGCTTTGACAAGCGTATCGAGCGTGTCAAAGCCGGCAAGAGCCGAAGACGCAGCTAAAGTAGGATGTCCTTCGTGCACGACGCGAAAGGCCATTCGTTACATCCCGCGCGTTTGACGCGCCGATGACCCACTGGCCTTAACTGCACGGGGGCGAGAACTTTTGTGCGCGACCCTGACGAACGTTTGCGTAGTCTTAATTGGGACCAATATGCCACGCGAGAATGACGCGACAAACTGGCCAAAACTGGGCCCTCGACTCTGATCCCCCGACTCGCGACGCGATCTCCCGGATTGATCGTCCGCGATAACGTCGGCGTGTGCGCGCGTTCACCAGGTTGACTTTCCCAGTTATTGCTCGCCGAGGGTCGACAGCTTTGATTCCGATCGCGAACGGTCTGGAAGCACGCGACGAGCGAAAGAAATAATGAGCAAGATCGGAGGGAGGGCAAGAACGTTACCTTTCGAAATCGTTAATTAGACCCGCGGACTGACGTTGCCAGACTAAGAGGGATTGATTTTCATGCTCGCCCACACGCGTCAGAAGATTTTTCCGGAATGAATTCCACGTAGCTCGGATCGATCGGTTACACGTAATGCGGTTGACCGTCGACGGGAGGAAGGGCGGTGGGAAGCGGCGACCCCGATTTCCCATCGATCATTCGCGAATCCAGGAATAGAGGTAACCCGGCATAACAACAACGGTCCGGATGTTTTAAATTTGTTACAGGTTCTTACGACCCCCGGTCGGTGAACGTCAACGTCGAGGAATAAACTCGGGGCTTAGCGCGCGCGCTTTAATATTCATCGGAGAAACGGTGCAGGCGGCGCGTAATTATCCCCGATGAAATTAGATAATTGACTTTCACAATGAATTACGGCGGGACGCTAATACCGCCGGCACAATTTAAGAGAAAGTACCAAGCGCATTTCTGAAATGGAGTTCCAATTAGAGTTCCTCAAACAAGAGTTTGGATACTATCAGCCATTTTCAGCTATCTGCTTAAGATAGAATGGGATAGATATCCATGCATCTATCTCATTCTATCTCATGCAAGATGTAAGATAGGATGAGATAGATACCATATGCATCTATCTCATTCTATCTTGAGCAGATAGCCGAAAAATATAGCGGACCAATCAAAAGTCTAAACGGTGTCCAAACTCTTACTCGAGGAACTTCAGACCCAGTGGCCACAGCCATTTCCTCTCGAAAGGTCGCGTCGTCCCCGCGTGTGCTTTTGCGCTCGTTCCACGAGGCACGATCCAGCGACAAATCTCCACGATTACCGATTACGAAAGACCATTTTTATCTCGTCGTTGCATAAAAACGCAGGACGCGACCCCGAATAAATCGCAGTACGAGACCGGAAAGGCGGAAGGACTCTTCCTCGGAACAAAAATCGAACGTGTGAAACAGGTAGATGTTTTTCGTGGACGAGACCTTCGTTTTCGAAAGGGGGATCGGTTATGATCGATCGAGAGAAATGTAAGTGGGACCCTGAGATGGTACGACAATGTTTCCCAGATACTTCCGCGACTGCGGGATTGCCGATCACGCGCGGCCTAACTGCGGGACACGTTCGCGTAATGGGAGAAGAAGGGAGGAAAAGGGGACAGATAGAGCATGCCCTTGCCACGCGGAATACGAAATGAGGGGAATATCGATTTTCGCCACGCTACACGCTATCAGCGGACAGCGTTACCATGATAACACCCCCCGCCGTCGCGCTGCAGCGGGACCTGATGCAGTCGGCCGAGGACTCGCCTCTTCCGTCGCCTCTTCTCGGCACGTGCGGGACGAAAAGGAGAGACGGAAGAAGGGAATCCTACACACGTCCCGCCAGCTACGGCGACAATGACGCGCGACAAAGAAACAAATTCTTCACAGAGCCGAGACGCCGCAAAGCAAACGCATTGTCGCCCTCGGTACACACTCTCCCTTCTTGCGCGAGTATCGCTCTCGCAAGCGCGCACAATGGAACAAAAGCCTGTTCTTCTCTCTCGGCTAGGTGACTCGGTTTAAGTGCGGCGTAATGAAAGGTGTGAGCGCGAGGAGAGGAGGAGAACGCGGAAAGTGGCGATGAGTCGCGGGAGGAAATCCCTCTCGGATGTTGCGTCAACGTTGCGTCACCGCGGGTCCTGGACGACGATGGACCCTTGAAAATCTACTTTCACCGAATAGATCCACACAGAGGAACGGATATTAACGGAACGCGGCTTGGCTTTGACATGTGGAGGCGACGCTCGACGTTCCTTTTATCGTGGAGTATTTCGTCTGAAATGTTTCCTCTCACAACACGAGGAAATACATTTTGCCATTATCGAAGTTGTCAAGGGACTTAAACAACTCGGCAAGTCTTCCTCGTCAAAATCATTCCTTTTCTTTAATTAAAAAATTTAAGACTCATTCATCATTTTTTCTTTCTATTTTTGAATACCATCAAGTACTTTTTAATATACTTGAAGCAATGGCTTGAGAAACTTGGAGGAAACTTCACACGTCGACAATGTCCCGTTGAAGCAAACGCGTTCTCGCGCTTACGCGTTTTCTCGTGTCGAAAGCAACGGGAATATTTCGAGTGGTCAAGCGAAATACAAGCTCCCTGGTTCCTGTGTTACCATCAAGAAAAAACGTAACGTCAGCTCTTATTCTCTTACGTCATCGCGCCCTGCGGGTATTTACCTTCTCCCGCGCGCCGGTCGGCCGGCCGACCGGCTGGATTCGTGTTGACCGTGCACTTCAAATCGGAGCCGACGAAGGAAAATCGACCGCGAGGAACTGTCTGTGTGTACACGGAACCGTGCTTTCTAACGTACGCCGAGCAATAAAAATCTCGCGAAACGCTAGCGACTTAATTGACCGTGGAACCCTCCTTCTCCGAGATCGAATCTCGGTATTATAATTAGCGCCGCACGTCCTCTTCTCTTCCCCTCTCTCTCTCTCTCTCTCTCTCTCTCTCTTTTCTCTTTGACCGATCGTTGCAAATTAAAACGCTCGATGAGTTTTCTCACCAGTTTCCACGCTCGAAGGCCATCGCGCGTCAGGCCGAACGGTAAATCGATAATGTTTCGCATTGACCTCGAGTCCGGCTCCCGGGTTCTTTCTCTATCCGTATTGTAGAACAATGGCCCGGAGAATCTTCAGCCGATCGGCTCT
Organism: Aphaenogaster ashmeadi; assembly: GCA_003063805.1. NCBI lineage: Eukaryota > Metazoa > Arthropoda > Insecta > Hymenoptera > Formicidae > Aphaenogaster > Aphaenogaster ashmeadi. The sequence goes on from NJRQ01000713.1 coordinate 31,997, forward strand.
CCGGGTCTCGGGAGAACGCAGAGCTCGAGGAGACGGTATCGTCTCTCACTTCCCCGTTCTCTCGGCGCAGCGGGTCGCGAGGCAGAGCAAAGGGTTAAGAGGCTAATTAACAACCGGTATCGATAAATACGTCAGGTGCGTTGACGCGCAAAAGGCACCGTTATCCAGCGTCGCGGTCGGCGGGGTTCCCGCCTCCGCAAAGATCGACGCAAGACGGGGGCGGAAAATGGGCCTCCCCCGTCTTCCGTACCCCGCACCGCAATCTGTCACTGTCAAGGGCACCTATGCGACCAGAGACCGCGTCTCTACATCGCCATTGTTAAAGTCATTTCCGTCGCTCGATTGCCCCCGGCGACATCGCGCCGCATCGGAAACTTAACTGCGATTCTCCGCGCCTGTCCGAGCCTCTCTCTCTTTCTCTCCCTCTCTTTCTCTCTCTCTCTCTCTAATCGTCGCGATATTACACTGATTGCTCCATTGTCGCGGAACATCCTTCTCCCGTTATAGCCCGGCTGCTCCTATCTCTCTATCCGCGGGGATAGATAAGGCCTATCTACGGTGTGCCTGGGAAAATCAGGTAGCCGAGCGGCGAGTTTAACCAAACACAGCCGGCACCGCGTTTCATCGGACAAATAAACATCACATTCCGACGGTGGAAACCGATCGACCGATCGGCTCAGCGAGAATGCGTTCTCCCTGACGAGCCTCGGCGAGTTGGAGTTTCTCTTCGGCGAGAAAATTTAATTTAACCGATCCGGCGCGCCGCGCTCACGCGAGGCATCATCGCGCGAACGAGAAACCGATTTATCCGTTTTACTTAACCGCGTTTATTCGGTCCGCAATGATCCCCTCCCGGTCGGAAAAAGCGCGGCGATCGCGGCCGGAAAGAAAAAAGATTCTATTATTACTGTTTTCCGCGACCGTTACGCGGCTCGGAGTAGAAGCGCGAGATGAGAGAACGGGACGAGGGGAACGTCCCCAAAAAGGACGATCGCGCGTTTGTATCACGCCGAGTTTCTTCGTCGGATCGGGATACAACGAGCCCGAGGAGCTTCTCTCGCGGCCGATGACGTGGCTCTCGTAGCGCGGTGTGACCTCCATCGGTCTACTTTACGACGCGACGGAACCGAGGTCCTGGCGAGGGAGAGGCGGCTTACGGTGTACGATTTTATCCTCCTCGGCTTCACGATCACGTAAGCCTCCATTACGAATGAATTGATGATGTTTATTTATGTTCCGGCGTAGTACAACCTCTCCGAGGAAGAAATGAAGTCGCTGATACGATATACCGGCACATACGGCGCCGCGCGAAGGAGACGCGAATTCTCTATACGCGAAAGAAAATACACGGCAAAAAGAAATGTGTAATACGGCGACGAAGAGGCGACGAGACTCGCGAAATAACTTGCAACGCAGTAGCTGAGTAATCGTTACGAGGTAACGAGTCGGAAAAAGAGGGGGGGCCGGCCCTAAAAATAATAACGGATTAAATTAAACGCGGTCGATTGATTTTCGTCTAGTACCCGCAATGTCAAACGTGATGTTTATTTTTATCGGATGTAACTCGATAACATACAAACACGCACACTGAGAGAAAAGAATGGTTGGAATAACAATAATCTCACTGTATTTTATAGTGAGTTTTGGCCTCGAACATATGTTTACAGTTCATTTAAACATGCAGAATTAACATAGATTTATAGTCATCGTATTTCCTTTGGTATTATTACCATGTGTAAAGCATGCTAAGAATATAGTCACCTGTATTGACTGTATAAAATGGTTCATTTCTCTTGCCATTCCATATATTCTATCTTACTATATTTTTACTTCAAATGATTTATAATTATTGTTGAAAATTTTACATGGGTCACTCATACCATGCCTATATCGTAACTGTCACCAACATAAATAGTAACACTTAGGCCCAGTTCCACAATCTCCAGTTAACTTAACCGGCCGGTTAAGTTAACTGGAGATTGTGGAACTGGGCCTTAGGTTGGCGCCAGACTGTGCGCGTTTTCGCGAATCATTCGTGAATAGAATCAGGCCTTGTTGTTTATCAAACGATAAACACGGATGAACGATGCTCGAATCACGAATATCGCGTAAAACGCGCATAGTCTGCGCCAGCCTTACTATAAAAATGATATTCCTAATTAATAATCATTTACTATGTCATTATAGTTTCAAATATAGATTTTTCTATCAGTGCACGTAGTCGCGTTTGGCATTGAATGCGCCGCTAAATGGAGAATACACGAGCTGCCCGCGGACTCTGCGTCGTACCAAGGATGCTGGGAATATTAATATCCTCCTAGATGGAGGCATCTAGATTACCCGGAGGCGTTCTGATGGAATAAAAAGAAAAGATTCCAGTGTCCTTCGTACTTGGTCGAGTTAGTGAAGGGGGGCGGAGGAGGAGGAGGAGGAGGGGGGCACAATCTGACACGAGAGATGAGAGACGAGGAGAGGAGAGGCGCAAAGAGAGGCGGCAGAAACAGCAGCAGTAGCGTGCGACGATGTGAGCCAGATTATGAAAATCAGAACGAACGCGGTCGTCGGTGTAGGTTAAAGGCTCGTTGCGCCGCGGCCGGGGCGTGTAACGATGTCACTTTTATTAGCCTCATCAGGGGCACCGAGAGAGGCATCCTCCGACCGGGGGCGGGCACCAACCACCATTACCTAATACCCAACGCGATCGCGTATCTCGTTACGCCGGCAATTTGCATCCATCGACGCGTCGTTGGGCGAGAAAGTTTTCGCGCGCCTCTCGTGAGACGAGACGGGCACGGGTGTGCGCGTCTCTCGTGACTCGTCTCTCTTCGGGGGAGAGACGAGAAAAAAAATTCCCTTCCGCGGTGTATTTTCGGCGCGAACGCGCGGACGGCGGAGACGACCGGAGAAAAGAAAGAGGCGTGGAATCGCCAACGGCGAGAAAATAGCCGACGATTATCGATTGCGGGCAGCCTGACCGTGTTAATTATACCGGAGGTTCGGGAGCGCAGGAAACGTCACTAATAATTGATTAGTGACGCCGGGAATTCGCCGAGAGGAGATTCGAGGGAAAACCTCGAGGAGCCACACACCGAGGTCCGCGAGGATCGCTTCCGTGAGAAAAAAAAAGTCCTACGCTCGGCGCTCGAGATTGCGTAACATCCCGGACCACGAGTGCGGCCGCGAGGTAATTATTGTATTATGATTGTGGGAAATTTAATATTTCCCCCCCCCCTCCCGCAACCCTCCACCGCCATCCTCGCCCTCGTTTGACGTGGAACGCGGAGCATTATCAATATTCATTTACTCTCGCAATTTAACGAAGTGCCCGGGCATTTAATGCAATGTAACGTGTAACGCTGTTACGCGGCACGGTCTCGCGACCGGTGGATTCGAATAGAGCGAAAATCAAACGGGGATGAATCGGGGTCACTCGTTGCATCGCGCAAATCATATTTCGTATACGCTCGCCTACGAAGCTTGGCGTTACACGCCGAGGAGAGAGTTCCCGTACACGTCGTTCGGCCTGAAAATCGGGTTACACCCTGCTCGGCTACCTGCGATTAATTACACTGGAAGCACGCTCGCGTAATTGCACGGTGTAACGCATCCGTCATTCTAACGAGTGCACTATCATGCCTGCGGTCGTAACGCGGTGTACTTGCAGAAAAAAAAAAAAAGAACAAGAAACAGAGAGGAAACGCGCCTAACGTCCATTTCTACCAATGTAGATTTACTTTAATCTCGGGTTTAATCTACTCTTTATCTTTTTCCAATTCTTAGAACTAGAAACGGATAAAGAGTAAATTAAACCGAGATTAAAGTTAATCTACATTGGCAGAAATGGACATTGGACAACGATTCTTTAGGCGGAGCCGCGACAGGTCGTTCACGAACTTCTTGAAAATAAAAGCCGGAGCGAGTGGCGTTTTTAATTGGAACGAGAAAGGAAAGGGAAATCGTACGGGAAGCCGAAGTAGCGGGGAAACGAAGTGTGGATGATTATATTATTAGCGAGGAAAAAACGGTCGGTGGCGTAACGTGACGTAACGCGTAACAGTCTCGCGGTTAAAATCTCGTAATTCCTGTACGAGACGTCAATCACGAGCCGCCGGCGGAGGGACGAAATTATATACGACGAGTTCCGCGAAAGAGGAGATTAATACGGTCTACGATCTCTCGCGGGATATGTCGCGAAATGTAGTCGCCAGCGTCGCGTTTTTGCCCTACCCCCGGACGGTGGCGGGGATCAACGACACCCCGTTGTTGTTCTCCTTTCCCATCGGGGAAAATATCAGGACGTGACATATCGCTAGAACGCGAAACGTCGCCGATGTTCACGTAGCCTTGGAGACGTTACATGTATAGGTGCGTACGAACTGGTAATACTGGGCGTGCGTCACTATTGTACGATATAAATTGGCTCTAATGCAATAATATTAGGAATTTCGTAATCGGCCAATTGTTACCGCGGAAACTCCACGGTGTATATTAATCCCGCGGCTGTACATCATGACCTCTGGTCACGCAACGGGAAGCGTCCTCTTTCATGCGATATAGAGAGCGAGTCGGAAAAAAAGTAGGTAGTAGGAGGAGAAGGATGAGGAGGGGGGACCGGTTATCCTTGGATATCGTTCTCGAAGGAGATTGAGGTTGATTGATAAAATTGCGTGTCGCGCGGTGACAGCGCTGAAGAAAAATTGATAAGAATAATCTTCAATCGTCTCCAATGAGACCCGATCACTTATCCTCGTGATATTCGAAAGGATCGAGAACCCAGACGCATGGTCGTGTAACTGAGAATCGTACGAGCTGAGAAAGAGGATCGATGGTCTCTCTCGAACGAAATATCTTCTCGCTCTGGTCGAAGCTTATCGCGACCCAGTCGCGAATTTCTCGAGGGACGGAGGAACGTCCCTTTTCGAGGACACCCTGTACGTAATGTCGCCCGAGGCAACTGTGAATCATCCCGCGCCCGCCGCGCACGAGCGGACGGATACTTCGCGAGTCGAAGATAACCCGTTTCTTAATCGGCCGTGTACGCGTTTACTCGAGCGTGCCTTATCCTCGTGCGCCGTGGCGACGTGAACGAGAAAGGGCGACAGAGAAGGAGAGCGAGAGAGACAGTGAGAGGGAGGGAAAGAGAGCGACGAGGAAGTGCGCGTGTGCTAGGGGAATTTCCAAGTTCACCAGGCACCTCCATCGATCTGCCGGCTATCGGCGTTGTATAGCGGCCGGCTATCAGCCGCCGCCGTTGCTGCTGCTGCTTGCTGCACTTTACGTGCCGCGGCGGCGTTCACTTTTATTCGAGGGTTACACCGCCAGGAACCACCACCGGCCGAACTATCGACCCCTGAACTTGACCCCCATAGAAGCGAAAGCCTAAATCCCGCGACTAGAGGTGATCTCGCGTAGAACATTCAACGCATTCGCGAATCCTTGCGGCTTCAGACAAATATCTACGCGAACTCGTGGAAGGACAGGGGGGAGGGGAGGGATAGAATCTTGAATTAAAAATTTTTCATTCCAACGCAGACTTCTGTCCTCGTACTCCTCATCTTGATCTCGGAATCTCTCTCTTTCTCCCTAACTTGCACCCGCGCGCGCGCGCGCGTTCTCGTGCACTCGATTTTCGTTTGTTGTGAGTTGTTGCGCAATAAACAAGGTACGCCCAGGTGTTGCCCCGCGGCTGGCCGTATTGTTCGCGAATTCCCGATCTCTCTCACGATGGATGCGTTCTCCCCTCTCGCGAGGGGGGGGGGGGAGGAGGGAAACAATGCGATCCCACCCATTTTCTTTTCCCGGGGGTTAGCGCGGTCGCAATCGATTCTATTGATCTATTCCCGAGTGGTCTCTATCCGCGAGGGTCGAAGGAACGCTCCGTCGTTGCGGAATGCCGGGAGATAATTCGGGTCTCTTACGGGTATCGTCTCTCTTGCGTCACTCGAGAGTGCACCAACCTGAAGCGAGTCGCCGGTGCGTAACGTCTGCCAGCGAATTTATCAAATCGATTTTTCGTCGAACGCGACGAAAATTGGAAAAGGAATTGAAAAGAAAAGATTCTTACACCTCTTCGCAAGAGTCCGTCTTGAAGTGATTCTCTCAAAACAAGAGACCTTGCGATATTTATGAATAGAAAAAAAAGAGAGGACGATTTCAGGCCGAAAGGATTGACCGACGCGGAAGGGACGTTCTCGAATAGAGCAGGAAGGGAGGGAGGGAGGAATCCTTCCGACAAGGAACACAATACCGAACCTCGTTGAATTTTTAAATGGCGCTCATTCCAACGAAAACTGCGTTGCACGGAATTTTACATGTGTCGAACAGATAACTGGCGTGGAGAGAACAGAATTTTCTCTTTTCTAGCGGTGAGCGGAGAGAAACGAGACATTCGTCGCGGTAGTTTTTCGGAAAAAAAAAAAAGAGGATGCTCGGGGAAATCGTTCGGGATTCTTCTATACTTACCGTGATTCCGTCTTCGGTGCGTGCCGCTCGATACTTTAATCGACTACTTTAATCCAAATAACGCGCGTGAATAAAACCGCCGGGGGCACTGTGTGCTGGAAGATGATCCCTTTTCTCGCTTTACTTCGTCGCGGGTCACGGTCTCGCGATCATGGTACGAGCACGGGGACGATCCTCTGTTATTTCTCGGTCTCGACGAGTCTTCCGCGTGTCAACGGCCGTGTACGTGCGGGAATATCGCTGCGAGCGCGCTGCACGATCGGCGGCGAGCGAGTGACGTACCGTGAACGTAGCCGAGTAACTGACGCCAGCGCGCGAAACGCCGTGCGCTCCCCTCCCCACCTAACTTCGCGTCGCTTCCGTCCTTGTCGCGCAGCTGACGGACGCGCGCGCTCCGTCCTCCTCGCGCTCCCATTGGTCTCTTTCTCTCTCTCTCTCTCTCCCGTTCGGCCGCGCGCGCATTGACGATTCGCAAGATCAAAACTCGGACTCTTATTCGAATCTGGAAGAAGGAAGAAAATCGCGAGATGGCATTTTCCCTTGGAAAATTGAAACGTTTCGTTGTGACGGGATAGAAGGGATGTGAAAAATATATCTAACAATTGTACTCTCGTAATAATGCTCTCATTTACGTATTCACGAGTCATGATGTCTGTCGTCTTTCGATTACGAATTACGTCTGTTTAATTCACAAAGTTTATCCATCGTGGTTTAATCTCGATGCGGAATGAGAGTTAGGGTGCCAGCTCGTGGGGCGACTTACGAGCCGTAATGTTTAATTCCGACGATTGTCCCCTCGAGGATTCCGTAGAGCCACCCCTGCGCAACGTGCGCGCGCTTTAACGTTAGCGACGCATGTTTTTCTCCGACGAGTGCGTTTTGTATCTCAAGCTCAAATACGGTGAAACCTCAAATATCTCAAATAAATAATTTTTAGCGCTAAAAATAGCTGCCTGAATTGAGGGATGTTACAAGGGGTGGTTCGCGATATACATTTGAATAAAGTTAATCGCTTTATTCGGCGCAAAACGCGCGAGCTTCAAAGCGGCGGCGGGCACGCGCGCGCGCGCGCGCGCGCGCGTGTCGTATCGACCCTTCACCATTGGATGACGCATCCTCCAATGACCGGTCCGCCCGGCGATTACGTCACTCCGAGGGTATTATTGACGCCGGACGTGTGCAACGGCGTCGCACTGCCGCGTTTCTCCGGGAGGCATCCCTCCGTGTCTTACGACCCCTCGGGGTCGTCCTCAGGGGTTGCGTAATGACCGGGCACCGGTGCGAGATCGCGGCAGGTCTAACCCTTTGGGAGAAAAACTTCACTCGGCGCCCCGATGCAGCGGGGTATGGCGTTTTCTCCGGAAAGGATTAAAACCATGTCGCGCGATCCGTAACATACATACGTCGCTTCGAAAATAGATTATCCTTTTGAGTTATGACCTGACCTGGAATGAGGATGAATCCCACAGGGATGCAGGGAAGGAAGAGTGTTATTGCAGATGGGGGAGAAGGATTTGATCACGTACATCCCGCACGGAATTTCTCTGTAAGATACGAGAAAAGGAATTGCATGTGAGAAAATATTTTTCTTTCGCGTTTGACTTTGGTTTTAGATTTTTAAGTACATATGTGACGAGGGTGCGCGATCTGCGAGGACGATCCTTCGTTTTTCGGAGGTACCGCCCGAGACGCGCCGGACGAGATTATCGAGGCAAAGTGGCGCAATACGGAACACGCATTGCCGTGTTTTGGCCTTTTCGTTTCCTCGCTCAATTTCAGGAATGCGATCTTTATGCCGCGGCCCGCCGAGCGTGCCGCGCAAACAAACCGGGGCACGTCTCCGCGTCGTACATTCTCTCGCGGACGCGGGAGGGACAGATGCGCGCCTTCCCACCTCGTCCGAAATTAAAGTCCGAGGACGAAAATTAGCATCGTCGTGCGAACGGCAACTCCTGCCGAGCGATCGATATTTATTTCTAAAAATCGTCGAACCGCGTCGCCGATTAAAGCTCGTATCAAACTACGCATTGAAGATTAAAGATTGCGAATTGGAAATTTAAATTCTAATTCTTAGAACTAGAAAAAGATAAAGAGTAAGTTAAACCAAGATTACAGTTAATCTATTTTGGTAGAAAAGGACATATAAGGACGACTTCGATCAAATTCCCATTAATGATTAACTTAACCAGCGATTAGATCAACCGGCAGAATCCGGCTTAAAGTAAAATTTCTAACTATATAATTCGTCGTCCTTAGTCTGATCTTTTTTTCTTATATATTAAATACAAAAAGTTAATATTTCTATCCGTGTTAAGAAGAGAATGTTAATTATTAAGTTAATCACCGATTTTAAGTTAATCGGAATTTGGTCGAAGTCATCTTATAATATACTTTGTTCTGTCAAGTGTTTTGCCATCTTCTCCATTTACGTAATCTTTTTTGGACGTTCGTTCAGTTGATATCCACGACACGCGATAGCAACGAATTTGACACCTCAAATCTGTTTTAAATGTCTGTCCGTCCGGAGATTTAACAATAAGATAAAAATCTGATCCTCTGCAAAAGGACTTTACTCTCTTCGAAACCGGGAACGACTCGAGAGAAAAAAAAGGATCCATTATCAATTGTTGGCTAATTAATGATCTCAAAGTACCCGAGAACCAGCTCGCGAAGCAGCGATATCAAGTTTATCAAGTATCCCCTTGTAAGGACCTGCGCACAATGGAGGAATATTAGATATTAGGAATAGGAATTAGAGTTTTAGAATCAGTTTCCTCAATGAACACTATAGATAAATAATAAGTTATGTTATCTTTCATATAACACATTGTTTTATTATTATATATGGTTTCAATTATTTTTTTTTATCATTAATTTTTATTATTAATTAAAATAATTAAAAAAATTAATTTTTGGGGTTATAAAATATATTATTAATAAAAAAATATATTATTATTCATATAACACATTTATGTCTTATATCTTATTAATATATCCATTGTGCGTTACGTTCAATATTTATTGAGGAAACTGATTCTAAAATTTTAATTCCTATTCCTATAATATCTAGTATTCCTCCATTGTGCGCAGGGCCTAAGATTCGTTACGCCATTGATCGGCAACCGTTTAAGCGACGAGTCTCGAAGACGAGTCAATTGTCACGCGAGATCGTCATGAAATCGATCTCGCGCGTACTGTTCCAGTTTCATCGGTCGGTGTTGTATATAATTGTTGATGACGGTAAACGGCACAGATTGAAAATGATGACGGACCAGCCTTCGGGACATTAGCCGGCGGGAAGGGGGGGGGGCGGTAGCCCCCCCTGAATTAACGCGGCGTGTCGGACTTCCGTTGTGGCAATTTGGTGAACGTTCTCCGGCGACTTACGAAAGATTGGGTGCATCCAGATGCACAACCGCTCACTGAACGCTCAGTGAGCGGTTGTGCATCTGGATGCACCCATTGAATAAAGGGAGAGTGGCGTCACCGACTCGGAATTCGAATCCCTGTAGTCCTCAAGTGTAGCTCTCTTTTCTCTCTCTCTCTCTCTCTCTCTCTCTCTCTCTCTCTTTTCTCTCTCTCTCTCTCTCTCTCTCTCTCTCTCTCTCTCTCTCTCTCGCTTTTTACCGTTAGTCGCTCGCGTGTACAGGTCGTCGATATTAATTTCGGACTCGTTAATTTTCTAGAAAAAAGCGTAATTGCCTACGCGCGAAACGAGGGGAAAGGTATATCCTTCCGGCTGGCTGGAAGCTGGGCTCGAATTCCTGCGGCAGAGAAAAGATGTATTAAAATTAATATATATCAGTATCATAATATTACACCCTAATGTAACGTCTTATCTTTACGTATACTATGAAATAATATACAGCTACGTTTATTACGATTAGATTGATGAGTGGACTGTCACGCTTCGCTGTCACTTGATAATAACACCATTAATTCCCGTCGTCGTACGTTTTCTGTTTTCCCACTGAGGCTGCAGCTTAACGTCCGCTTACATTTCCCCCTGAAGTATCTCAGATTACGTCTTTTTATTACGTTTGAAGAGAGTGCTCTAAGTTTACGGCTTATTTCTGTTCTGATATAATCGCAGGATCCTCCCCCCGCCGTTCAGATAAACTGACGCCGTTCTCGTTGACAGGACTCGAGGCACTGGAAAAGGCCCTTTACTGCTGGGAGGATGCGCTCACCGCGTTCAGCTCGACCCTCGGCAACGACACCCTGGCATTGCCGTCGAAAGCCGACGCGGCGTTCACGCACGACGTCCAGGAGCTGCTCGACATGGGCTACCAGATCCAGAGCCACGCGGAGCTGCTCTTCCTCGATCAAGTACAGTATCTCTCCTGCGTCTCTTTTCGGTCTTCTCTTCTCATTCCGACCGATTGGGAAATCCATGAAATTAACATATTCGCAGCCGATGATTTTAGCGCGCGACCTAAAGCTGGATGCTGCGCGCAATTTACAAAAATCTGTAGCTGGGTGCCGCAAGGTTATAGCATTAAATAAGTGCTCACGTGATTTTTTTTTACGTAAATGCTCGCGTAGGAGTCAATTTGACCAACATTTAGATTTATTTATTTTTTATGGATAAACAAAATTTTTTATTTTTATATATAAATAATTATAAACTGAGACATGTTTTAAACATAAAGTAATAATTTTCTAGCATTAGAAATTATAAGAAATCCATATTTTTAAAAATATTTCTTTATGTAATATTTTGGTTAGTAAATTTATAGCTTTCGTCTGCGACAGTTTTCACCCACGCGCATGCTTACGGGTTAAAATAAAAATGAAAATGACAAAAATTGCTTTGTAATATCATGTTTGTAACTACATGTTTGTAATATCATGTTTGTTGTTTAAAATTTTAAAAAAACGTTGCAAATTCAAATAGAAAAAAATTTAAATTTATAAATATAGGAATATTAAAATTCAAAAAACTTTTAAAATTCATTATATTAAAAATTAACATTATAATTAACATTATATTTAAAATTAACTTTCAAAATTCAATATATTTTTTAAAAATAATGAAATACTTTTACATTAAATATAACTTTTACATTAACCATAAATTATTAACTTCGTTCAAACGCTTATTTTGTGGAACTTGAAATCAATTTATTTAGGTAACTGCTATAATCATAAAATACCAATTATAAAATTATCTACATCCCTATAAATATAAAATGACGTAAAATTACGCCAACGGTTGCGAATGTGTTAATCAGCTGACTCGGCGTGATCTCGAGATTCGGTTCTCGATCCGAGGATCACCGCCCGTCCTTCGCGAGCGGACGAACGGGCGGGCGGACGATCACCCGATGCCATTCCATTCCGTTGCATTCATCATCAATTGCCCTTCTACCGGTCCGGTAAAAAAATGCGGGGAATTAATCCAATTTAAATGACGGCTGCTCCGGGGGTAATTAGCGCAACGAGTCACTTGACCTGACGCCAGCCGCCGGGAATTGTTGCGGAACGTTAATGGCATAGGAAGTGCACGACTTTCCCCGAGAGCAATCTGAGAGTTTTCGAACCGCGATACATCGGGGCTCGGACATATGTCACCGCGAGAGCTGCGAACTTCTGCCCTTCGTCTATTTATTTATCCACCTTCTTTTTTCCGCAGCACTCCGTTTTATTCCGCAACGACAGCGAGGAGAGCCTCGACAAACCTTCGAACATCGGGACGCGGATGTCTGGCATCAGGGATAAAGCCGACGCCGCATCGTCGCCCGAATCGTTCGAATCTGCACGTGACGGGGTGAGTTATGCACGGGATAGATAAATATAATCTCATTCGTATCGGGCGAGAGATTAAACGGATGCATCTGCGGCTGTGGGACGTAATTCAAAGACGTACAGTGACTTCCGAAGAATGATCAACCAGGATTGCCACAGACCTGGAAAACCGGGAAAAGTCATGGAAATGGAAATTGGTTATGGAAAATCTTGAAAAGTCAGGGAAAAATACAAAAAAGCCTGGAATTTTGCCGCGCGATAAATATTTTTGTGTACTGTGCAGTATTGCCAAAAGCAGATCGTAGCCCTATTGAAAAGGAGATGTTGCAGGACGATGTTGCGCACGTCTGTCACCCTTTACCATCATAATTACAATTTTTTCAATTATTTTCTCATTTATTTTTTATTAACTTTTTTTACATTCCGAATTATGTTAGTAAACTAACTTTTAAATTTGTTTTGCTTGTATTAATATAAGTTATCTTTCCTGCAATTCCTGTTTCTAAACGTTAAAATTTAAGATTACAGATTGGTCATGAAAAATTCTTCAATATTATCTGGAAAACATGGAAAAGTCAGAGAATTTCAAAATTCATTTTCTGTGGCAACTCTGTCAACTGTTTTATTATATATAATAAAACTAAATAATTAGAATATAGCTTTGAAGTGTATAGTTTTAAAACATATAGTTTTAGAATATATATTCCAGTTATAGTCATTATATATATTCCAGTTTTATAACTATACACGGAAGAATATATAATAACTATAACTGGAATAGAAACTATAATAGCTTTGAAGTGTATAGTTATAAAACTGGAATGTGTGTGTGTGCGCGCGCGCGCGCGTGCGTGTGTGTATATGTATAATTCCAATTGTTTTGGTACCGTTAAACTGAAGAGGGACGGATCAGCTTACGATATTAAAATCATTTTAGGTTGCGGATTTGCGCGAATTCGAAGAATTTTCGGAATTGTTCCCACACTTTGAGAGACAAAAGCTTTATCACGCCGCTCTTAAACAGTACGAGGATAAAGGCATTCCTTGCAGGTAAATTGGTTTAATTTGTATAAATTGTATGCATCTCTACATACAGATGCGATACATAATTATGTATTGTTACAGGAGACTACATACGGAACTTGTAAAATGCGGATCAGACGTGGAATATTTAGCGAAGGTGTACTGCCTGCGTCAGGCCTATACGAAATTATTTCATTTACCCGCGGCAGCGGCATATATAGTGGACATGGGTCGTCAAGTTATTAGCGATTTAATTATGTACGCGGATAGGGTAAGAGAATATTAATCAAGTAAATACGCATAATGAAAGTGTTCAAAATTAATTACTCGACGTTGAGGGAAGAAATTTCTATCGCAGGATCCTAAGGATTACTTGATGTATTATGAACGTATGCTGGAATTCCTACAAGAGCCGCGCAATCATAGCATCATGGAGGAGGAATTGACCACGCGAGGTGTCAAGTGCATGAACTTCTACGATGTGCTCATTGATTTCATACTTTTAGACGCGTTCGAGGATGTGGAGAAACCGCCGCCGCCCGTCAGAGCTATAGTTCAAAATAGATGGGTGTCCGCCAGCTTTAGAGAAACTGTACGTACACGAATATTAACTTTTTATATTGTGCCACTTTCGATATTTATCTAATCGTTGATTATTTTTTAAGGCGATAGGAACAGCGCTCTGGTCCCTCCTCGCGGGCAAAAGAAGGATGCTGAAATACGAGCAAGGCTTCTTGGCGCATTTTTATTGTATTTCTGAGCAAATCTCGCCGATGTTCATTTGGGGATTCTTGGGTTCTGAAGAGAGCCTACGTTCTACTTGTCATTACTTTAGGGAGCAAGTGATCGAGTTTCTTGTCGATATATTTAATTTCTTCAAGGTACGATACACCACTGTCGATGACCTTGCCGCAGATATACTCAGGGAAATGAAGCTAAGAGTCGACAATATAAATCAAAGACTGTCGTTAGAAGGTTGCTAGCCAAATGAAATACGTTTAGGCAGCCATCTTAATGTAATATGTTGAATGGACTTGATATTGCAAATTGCATTGCATATACCATGTTCATCATCTATGTTGTAAAAGAGAATGTTAATATCAATATTAATGAAATTAAGCCATATATGATAAGTTGGGTAAACGATGCAATACATTAATCGCACGTTTTAATATTCATTACCGCGCCCATAATGAATTATTGCAGTAAACAACCTGTGACATTATCGTATGAATATCGCAGATATCGCGCACACCTTTCTATTAACGCCAATTTCGTTAGGAGTCGCATATGTTGAATTTCATATATTTGAATATATCAAAATTACATCAACGTTGAATAAATGTTAACAGCTTTTAATGTCCAGTTCTACAGAAGGTATAATGGGAATGTCCATAGATTTTACATAAATATCCAATTTATAAGATGGACCTTATTAAAGTTTGGGAAATTAATTCATTACGTGCACATACAATTAAACACATGTTGTTATTCATCCTGATATAACGAGTAAGCTACGTTATCAATCATTTATGTGATACAAATTTTGTAGACATTCTATAAATCACTTTGCAAGATATGTATAACATTGACTATTGCAATCCTATTTATTATTTATTAATGTATAACGTGTAGTCCCATTTTTTAATTTTATTATACAAAGATTTCCTTTTTAATATCTTACAGAGCTTCGTATATATTATTGTAAAATTTCAATATCTTTCTGCATTATTTAAAGAATTATCATATACTTTAGTAAAATCGATAATTGCATAATCGACATGTTGCAATTAGTCATGATTTATGTGATAAAACATAGAAGCATTTAAATGAAATCAATATGTAATATATAACATCGTTCCTTACAGATGCAATTAAGATAATGTACATTTCCTTACAGTTAATCGAAAAAGACCATTTTTAAGTTTTATGAACAAATTTTTCTGATGCTATCGTTTTACTTTTATAGATAATTAGTTTTAGCAAGATGCTGGTATCGTCTAAAAGAACGTAATTGCTAAGTGTGTATTATTTTAAAGTAGTTACCATTGTTAAAATGTTTTTGTAGATAGATCAATACAATTATATATCATAGTCGAATAGCAACTCAAAATCAACGCATTGTCAAAGATATGTTCATAAAATGTATTTATATGAATAATTTAATTATCAGTTGTCTTAAGCCAGTCAGTTTAGTAACATTCCACAATAATAAATAAGTCATACATATAAGACATGCATTTTATAGATATCTTTGAGATTTTATTGATTGCATATTTTCATGAAAATATATTTAATTATTCTTACTGAGAAGAAATATATATGATGATGAAGACGCATTAATTTCATGACATTTAATACAATTTTATAAATGATAGTTTTTAAACATTTATAATTTTATTTTTGTGATATGTGAAAATATTGTCTTATACAATGTTTGTTAAAAGATACCATTTTAATCATAGAAATAAAAACGAAATACAAACCAACATAAAAATTATATACTTATTTTCAGCTATATGCTGTCAGTTGCTTTAAATTAAATTTTATCACATCAAGAAGTTTATTGTTAAAAATTAATGAACTATAAAACCATTAATCATTTCTGATTCGCTACTTGTCACAGAAAAGCTCTTTTCAGTCTTGTCAAAAAAATCAAAAGATATACTTATAACACATAAAATATTAATACACATAAAATATTAATGAGCACCAAGATCTGCTATGACCGTATTTGGCCGTTCTCGATTTTTAATTGTTTAATACACTTCGCGGTCTTCTAATTATATTATTCAAAAGACATACTTTGGTAGCATACTGTATATATTTTTAATTAATACTGTAATAAGATATAATTATATATACAGGGTGTCTGGAAAGGTAAGGTCAATCGCTCGGGAGATGAATGGGGACCCAAAAACAAGAAAGAAAATTGATATGAACATATGTCCGAAAATGCGTTGTTTTCAAGTTATCGCCATTTTTATGTTGAAATTTGAAATTGCTTTGCTTTCAAATTTTTTTGTCAAAATTAAAACAAGAGATGGTTTTTATGAATTTTATAACATAATTAAAGTCAAGTAAAGGTTACAGGCCGCTTTAGCACTACCCAGGATGCACCACGTGGAGGTTAGGGGTCCTGCTTAAGGGGTCCTGATCTCTGCCAGGGAATGCTAAGCGGGCTGTACCTCCACGTGGTGCGTCCTGGATAGTGCTAAAGCAGCATGTAACTTTTATTTGACTTTAATTATGTCATTCATAAAAACCATTTCTTGTTATAATTTTGACAAAAAAATTTAAAAGCAAAGCAATTTCAAATTTCAACATAAAAATGGCGATAACTCGAAAACAACGCATTTTCGGACCTATGTTCATATTAACTTTCTTTCTTGTTTTTGGATCCCCAATCCCCATTCATCTCCCGAGCGATTGACCTTACCTTTCCAGACACCCTGTATATATATATATACAGGGTGTATATATATATATATAACATTACAATGAAAACTGTAAAAAGCGATTATTAAAAGTTTACTGCTTTTCATACAAAAAATGTAAAAAATATGCGTCAAAGAAATCGAATAGGACAGAAGTATATTAAGCGAAATGGAGAAAGTCTATATGTTCATCCTCGGATTCCTCCTCATCGCTGGATGGCACAACAGGCAATATGTATTGTATCTGATGTTGGCGTTTATATCTTTCAAATCTACCTACTATAAAACAAGAGAAAATGTATTTATGAATAAAGACAAAGAAATGGAAGATTTTAGTCCATTTGCAAATAACAGCCGAGCATCTTGTAAGAGTATAAGTATAAAAATAGTTATTCTTACTGTCATAAGTCTTTTTTTCAATGTGATCTGCCTCCTGTATGTATTCTGGGTTATACGATATAAGCGGATTCTTCTCTTTGGATTTGATCAGTCTTAGCCATGAATACCCTATTCGAATCAGGACAAGATATAAATTTTTTTTTCATGAAAAGAAATTTATATGACAGGGAAAATTACCGTACATTTGAGACATTTCATAAGATACACCTTGATCTCTCTCCCAACATTTTTGTGCACCGTTCTTTCCGCTATCACCGATCCGAACAGATGCAGGATGAAGTAGTACTTCTTGTCGTTCGTCTCTGTACTGCAACGACACTTGAGATTAAATCGATCCACGTGTGTCACACACGTATTTTTCCATATTCTCTGTAGCATGCGTCTGAATACCTAAAATGTAAACGATCGTCCTCGACCCGGAGGTAGTAGTCTGTCACGTCGGTCAACTGAATGCAGATGACGACCGTGAGATCCGTCTGGTGCCACTTAATTGCCGGGCTACTGTAATCGGAAACAAGCTCCGGGCAGATCATGGCTTTGAGCAACTTTCTCACCAAGGGTGGCTCATTTAAGTTACGTTTTCTGCAAACAACAATGTGATGTTAGGACGATATACTACTCCGGCCTGGATGGTGATAGAGACTTTAAACGGGTTCCAGTTTTTGAATATGTGTATGCTTTTCTTTGTTGTCTCCTACTAGTTGTAGAAGAGTAACGCCTTCAATCCTATATTTGGATTATGCGTGGTCTACAATAGAAGTAAGAGTAAGAGTAGGAGTAGGAAATAAAATAAATTTAATTCGCTCATGCCCTTACTCCAGCGTCTATGATTGGCTCCCTCTTACTCTTACTTCTTACTCCACGCTTACCCCACGTATGTAGACGGGGCTTAAAGGCTGGTCTACAATACATGGAGTAAGCGTGGAGTAAGAAGTAAGAGTAAGAGCCAATCATAGGCGCTGGAGTAAGGGCATGAGTGAATTAAATTTATTTTATTTTCTAATCCTACTCTTACTCTTACGCTTACTTCTATTGTAGACCACGCATAACACGTGTATGCCTAATCATGTTAGGTTAGTCGACTCAAGCATGCTCATTGCATTTCGGCTGCGGTCCACTTGGGTGCTGCAAATGCTTTGCAGCATTCTTTGATTGGTCATTTAATAGAATTCTTTACTCTGGTTGGTCAATTGAACGTTTCAAAGCCTTTGTAGCGTCAAATGGATCACAGCCGAACGTCAATTGCATTGCGTACGACAGATTTCCTAACCTTCAAAAACTTCAAAGCCTTGTGTCCACGATGCTAGAAATCGATCCGAGATCTCGGGCTGCGTTCGAAACTTCGAAAACATCACCCGAGTGTCCCCATCATTTTATCCTTGTTGTTCACCGAATGTTAAACAAGGACAAAAATGATATATGAGGGCTGCGATCCTGCGATCCACTTGATGCTACAAATACTTTGAAGGATTGGCCGCATTCAGCTGATTCAGCAGACTCAACAGTTGCGCAACATTACTAGATTTTCCGCTGAATCTCGACGTTGATTTGTTGGTTCTTTAAAGTAAAAGCCAATCACGTTTGATTGCTACTAAGCGGTTTGTTCTGCTGAATGCGCCCATAGACGTACCCACGTGTTCACTCGGAGGGTTAATTTTTATAAATAAAGAGAAACAATTACAAGAAGAATCATCTATGATTTCATATTTGACGTTAGGACGAGGCACAATGTCGAATATTGTTATCAACGTTAACTATTTGAAAAGTTGGAACGGAATTTTTAAGAGCCTATAATTGGTATACAATACATTATTTTTTTATTTATTTATGTTGTTTATATTGTTCAATATTTCATAATATTGAGCAATATTTCTTTTACACTCCTACCTCAAGACACTTGGCGCTCTTCTTAAAATAATAGATCTTAAAAAATTCTAGTTTACAATTTTGTAGGGCGAGTGTACTCTATATCTACACACACATATCAAATATTAATATACATTAGGTGCATCCAGATGCACAACCGCTCACTGAGCGCTCAGTGAGCGGTTGTGCATCTGGATGCACCCATTGTGTCGGAAAAGAATGTTCTCTATTTCTAAAACTTTATTTGTAAAGTTGTGGTTAAAAATAACTTTTTAACGAACAAATTAAGTATGACGGCTAAGGCCCAGTTCCACAACCTATTTTAACCAGAGTTTAACTCGTTATAGACCAATCCTGATTAGGTTTAACGAGTTAAACTTCGGTTAAAGCAAGTTGTGGAACTGGGCCTAAAACTTTTTTATGTTACTCAGGGCCATGACCTTGACAACATATGTCAAGATCAACGTCGTTGGAGAGGGGTTCGTTAATTGGTATATTTACCCCTAAATATCCAATATTATTGTATTATTAATAGTACATTTAAACGCTCTGTTAATTTTTATACGAGAATATTGTATCTCTAATTGGCATTTTTAATTTTTTGCTAACAGGTGCTGGATATAATTTGCGTAGGAATCATCGGTAACCAATTTACTCGTTCCAATTTAATATACACTGTTTACAAACTATACCTTTTTTGTAATCACTGCAGATTGCTACTTTCTTGTCGTAACATCTACTTGCTTTATTGGCACTTTTATTCTTTTCATCGATTATCATTATCTAATATCTCCTGCTGCATCCATTATACCTAAAACAATTCACGTAAGTAATTCTATATACTATATAAAATTGTAATCTATTTTACATATATAACTTATTTAATTTATTAATCTGGTTCTGTTCATAAGACGAGGTGGTTTCAAGTGCAAAAATTTGTTTAAATAACGTTGAATCATTAGATAAAGCTGTTTAATATGATTTATTTGAAAATTATGTTGATTGGCCATTTTTTTAAACTTTCAGGAATTTTTGTATCATTCCATCGCATCCATATTATTACTTTCGGCTTCAATAGTAATGATGATGCATATATACATGAGGCTTATTTAGTTTTTAACTATAAGTCATTATTAGCAGCTTGTGTAAGTACAATATTATATTTATAAAAAATTAAGTCCTTAATTGTGAAGAAATTAAAATTATAATTACGAGTAATATATCCCAGGTAGCAAGCTGACGTTATTTGTCGTCATTTTGACGTCAAAATGACGTCTAATGTCGTCAAAATGACGACAAATAACGTCAGCTTGTTACCTGGGATTTCGTGTGTGTAATCAGTCTGCACATATTATATTACAAGATGTCACAGCATTAAGCAACCATCTTAATCAAATCAATCTTTTTTAGTGAAAATGTGTTAGAATTACAAAAAGTGGTTTGTAGGTTTGGACATTTATATTTCACAATTATATGTTATATTTGTACTTGTTATTAGATTTTATTATGAAAAACATGTATTCATTTTTATTTAGATTTGCAGTTTGATAAACACCGTTTTGTACATTTGCGCCACGGTCATCGGCTTTTATAGCAGTTCTGGAGATAATTAAAAAATTAAATTAAACGTTTGTGATTTTCTAAACAATAAAAATGGTTTGTTCCTATACGATTTCTATACAATTTGTCTTTACAAGCTAGACTTATATATTTTAGAAATTTTATTTTATTAAATCAATGTGAAAAAATATTGTACAAAGAATTTTGACTGTCTGATTATATTTATTACTTACAGAGTATCGAAAAAGTTTCGAAGAATGTTTTATGTTGTATTTTTCATGAATCGTTGATAGCATTCACAAACATTTTACTTTTACCAATAATCATTGGTCTTTAAACAAAATTGCGAAATTGTAACGCTCATTATATGTCATTAATCTAATTATAATATTAATTCTACAATTTATTACTATCTTGATGTTTCATAGACATATACATATATTTAGGACTTTATAATATTCAATTTTTATTAAAAACTGCAATTTTATTGTTAGCATCCGGGTTTGATTATCGATGCGAGTGATAACTGTAGGAAAAAAGTAGGTTTTTGAAAATATATGATATTATTGCGTGATAAACATACATTTTTATTGATGAAACATTTGTGTAATTATAAATCATGAATCACATATAAACATACAGATATGAAGTATACATATTAACTCATATATATATTTATGATAGAATGATTAAATTTATGCACATTGCTTGTAGCAAGGCTCTTCCGCGACAAGCTGCTAAATGAGCGTAATAAATTGGTGCCGGATAGCTTATTAATCTTGGACTTTATCTGAATACTCGGATGTGATACAAGATAAACATCAATGTGATCTGAATGGGTAATATGTATCCACAAACTGTACTAGCTTTCACGTTATCTCTACCGAATCTCTCCTTTCATCCGAATCTTTTGGGAAGAGTCTCACATGATGTCTTTTCTGATAGCTTACTGATCTAGTACAGCGAGCATACATATGACAAAGATAATAAGTCAATTGCATAGATATGAATATTACTTATACATGTATATTACATGTATATTACATATATAATCAAATTGTTTTTCTATTATAATTTTTAAGACAAAGTTAATATTATATCTCGACATGGTTCTACATTACTTATTGTAAATCTTTTTCTTTGCTGCATCACATCACATCTTTAATCATCATATTACACCATTACATAATACATAAACGAGGAAAAGAGAAAAATCAATTACCTTATCAATTACCTTATAAATCAATCACATTATCAATTACATTTCTGTTTAATTGATTAAGCAGAAACTATAATTAATTTACACAGTAATGGAATCCTTACAATTATTGTTGAAGGGATGTAAGATTGATTCTGGACATTTTGTCTCAATTATGAGATAATTCTTGGAAAGCCAAAAAGTAATCCGGAAAACTGTGAATATCATTAAACGAAAAACATGGGTGATTCCGTCATCTTCATTTTAAATTTTTCTTGTTCTCTTTGCAAATTACACAACTTGAAGTCTCTGTTTCTGCAAATAAAATAATGTCTTACAGATTGTGGTCATAATTGATATCTGATATATATCGTAATCGACTACTTACCCTTGTAGCAAAGCTCTTCCGCGATAAGCTGCTAAATGAGCGTAATAAGTTGGAGCCGGATAGCTCACTGATCTTGTACAGCGAGCATACATATGGCAAAGGTGATAAGTCAATTGTTCAAGCTGATCTTCGTTAAAATTAGACTCGTTGCATAAGCATCTGTATTTCGTAGGCCTCGCTGTACCCTGCATTTGTAATATAATCATCAACATTATATGTTAAATAAACTTCATTTGATTGTTGTGAGTTAACTATTGTTATACTTATTACTATTACGAAAATTCGTCATTGGCATGTTTAATTTTTCTTAACAATAAAATATAGTTATATGGTTATATATAAATGTGTATTTTTATTTAAAAAAATACAAATCGACGACTTTACCTGAATACTCGCGTGTGATACAAGATAAAAATCGATGTGATCCGGATGGGTAATATCCGTATCGACAATTGTGCCCGCTTTTACGTTCCTATTTCTGTCATCCGAATCCCTTTCATCCGTAGGGAAGAGACGAATATGATGTCTTTTCTGAACGACCACGCAGGTAATTTGAATTTTACGCTGTGGACTTTCGCTGTAACATGCCCTTCTGATGGCCTCTATTTCATAATACATAACCTGTGGGAGCTGCCCTTCGCTGACTCCGTCTCTAGATATTAATATAAATAGGCAATTGTAGAAATCAAAAAGGAAAGAAATCGAAATTTTAATTGTTTGTATATGCTTCTTATTGATTCTATATTCAAAACTGAGCTTCTCTTTATGCATCTATAAAAAGTATTTATTTTTAACAATTCATACAACATTGAACATTGAGAATACATACCGATAATAGATGAGTCTTTGCGGTGTATAGCCTGTTCTATTCTTATAGATTCGAAGTTGCAAGGTTATTATATTTTCAAGATCTAAAATCATTTCTTGCTTGGGTGGTTGAAGTCTAAGTGCAACGTTGTACTGGAAAGCTAAATCATCTCTACTTGCAGCAACCTAAATTAATGGCATTTTTTATTAATACACATATATTCACATAAAAGACAAGCTAGTGTGTTAAATAATTATACAAACCGCCGCTACAGATGGTGAATCTTTAGAATCAGGAGACGGATGAGTTACATCCGCACCAACAAGCATAGATTTGTTTATGCATGTTGGCCTAAGAGTGAGAGAAAGAGACAGAAAAAGAAAACGATTTTACTCGAGCTTACAAGTATCTTTATAAAATAATAAGGCACAAATATATTATTCACTCACATTGTATGGAGTACATGATTGACACCATTTAGTTTGGAATTTATTTTTAGTAAAATGTTCTTTACTGTCGCAGGATTGGCCCTTGTTAAAGTTCGAAACTTCATACACTGTGTCAAAACACCTATTTCCATCTCAGTAATTTTTTTTACTTTGCCTGAAGCAATGATTAATAATATCAGATCGATCTATGTTCAGAATGAGAAAAAATAATGAAAAGAATTATGTACTCACCATACGTTACGTCTGTACTATCTGGTATGATAACTATTATCAATTTTAAATGCTTATATTCATTAAAGTATTTTGTGATTTCCCTTTCATCACGTGCGTAAAAATTTTTAAACGGACGGTCGGGTGCTCCAATATTCATACCAACTTCTCTTCCTAAAGAAAAAAAAACGATTTAATGTGTAACATAAAATATAATATATGAATACAATCTATATAGCATAACATAATTCAAAATTACAATTTGTCAAATATCTAAATTTACAGTTGCAAATTATGCACCATAAATTCTTTTCGAATTAATAATTAACAAATGTACTGTACTTTTTAGAAACCTAACCTCGGATAGAAAACATTTTTAAATCTTAATCTTATTTGTATCTACTTAACCAGTTTGCCGTAAAGTTGTCACAAATTCCTGTAGATAATTCTCAATTCTTGGCATTCCACTCAAATCGAGAATGCTCCATGATTTGTCTTCCAAATGTTTAGCCTCTTTAAATGGTTGCAAACGCCATACTCCTTTAGTCACCATCGCCGTTCTTGCAGCATATTTCAATTCCGGAGGAGGTAAAATTCTGGCATCTACCTGTTTCATTTTTGCGCTGACAGATAGACGGAACTCTTGTTTCATGACGGGACTATTGTTCACATTGATTTGCTTGAACTATAAATATATAATATAATAAATAACGATACAATATGTTCAATGTATTGATTTAAATGCCCTTTACCGCATCTTCTATTCTTTTTTTACGGGTAGGCGCATCAGTTGCTGCTTGTTTAATCATGCTTGCGGTTTGTTCTTCATTTAGCTTTCTAATAGGCTGATCAGGCACAATAGTACATAACTATAAATATTTGAAAGAATTTTTAATTTATCTTATGTTATCACTTGTAATAAATAAATTGTAAAACAGCTTTGATACGCACTTCCATAGGCAGCAAAGTTTTGTTGGCATTAGCGACCACACGAAGAGTAGGCAAATTAGGATACATTATCTTGTATCCCTTGACTACTCGAAAGTAGTCCATCATTGTATATGTACGCTCTGAACCGTTTGGTTCTCTAACATCGAACGTACTTGATGAAGTTTCATTGCTTACTTCATATACACGATGTGTTCGTTTTGTATTCGATCGGTCAGGTATTTGGTAAATCACTTTTAAACCCTTCAAAAAACCGTCTAACCTGTACTTATTCCTCATCACATTCTCGTAAGTAAGACTTCTTTCCGGAACTCTTGCAACTTGAGCTATATATTCAAGTATTCTCTTCTGCACGGTAAATGCCTTGTGAGAAACTAAATAAAATAAAGGAAGTATTACATACAGGTTATAGACAAGGACATTTGATGTAATTTCGAGTTTAAAAGTTATTAACTGCGTTCAACAGAAAAAGCAACTTTGCAACTGTTGTAAGATTCTTTAATATGTGATTGGTTTATACTTAGATTCAGCGAGGAACTAAGGGCAAGAACCAATCATTAAAGAATCTTACAATAATTGCAAAGCTGCTTTTTCTGCTGAACGCAATTACAGAAGTCTTAAAAATTTCGCTTATAACTTTACTTATAATCAAAATAATAAATGTGTAAATCAACACGAATGCTTTACCATCTACATTTAGATACGGTTTCCAGCCAAGTACACCGGACAAATATCCGCCGTGTGCTAGAGTTAAACCATTACTTAATGTTTCCTTGGTATTTTCATTCGTTGGTATATCCCAGAAGAGTGATCTTCCGATCTGTAATAACATATATTTTATATCATGCAATATGTATGTTTATTCTATGTTTACATAAATTTCTTCCAAGATTTCTTAGATTATAATATTTTATAAAGTATAAATAGGTGTATATTGAAGTAATATGTTTATATTCAAACAATAATATGCAAATTTTTAAAATATACGATTAATTTTTGAAAAATGGATGGTATTTATAATTGTATAAAAATTAATACTAATTAATTACTATAAAATTACTATTAATTGCTTACGTTAGTAAACCGGGATTCCGGTGCATGACGCATGATGATATCCAAGACTTGGATAGCGTTTTGCTCTCTATTTTGTGCAAGACCAGGTTTCAAATTTTTTATCCAACTAAGGTCAACATTACTTACTTTTTTCAAAATAATTTGATATTGTTTCTCTTCTCCGCGGTTATTTCTGTGCGAGAAAATAGCCGCCATCTATAAAAAATAATAAAAATATAAAAAGATTACCAAAAATTCATTCTCTTTGCAGTTTTTGCTAATCTCAAAATTAGATTTTGATAAAATAATATTATAAAATATGTTACCGATGTAATAAATTGCATTATGTGTATTACTTACATCATTGATAGGAAGATCATTTGCACTAAATGCATTTTTATTCCCATCATATGCTGGAAATCTGTCTTTAAAATATTTACTTCTGCATTGTTCAAAAATATTTCTACATAAAGCTTTGGGAAGTTTAATTATTTGTGAAGGGTCCTCTCTGCCATTCTTGGAATCTTTGAAAGGCTTAACAGTAACATCATAATGAACTGCGTTAGTTACAAAGTTATCATCGAATATAATTTGGAACAAATTCGTCCATACAGTAATTCTTTGCCCTACTGTTCCAGCTTTCATAGGATTTATTCTGTTTGGTATCTGTCCAAAATATGCCTTCTTTTGAGCAGATGCCATTTTTGATAATTCAGTTTTTTCGTGGTGGAATGGATCTGTCAAACCAAGCTGAGCTATCTAAAAAAATGATTAAAAAACTGAATAAATTGAGAATGCGATATCTATTATACCTACGATAACTATTTGTGATATTTTATTAAACACACGCGCACACACATATAAATGTATTAAAAAATAATTAATAAAATATATATTAATTATATATAATCTCACATCAAGAGATTGAGAACTTGTTGATGGCTGCTGTCGGTGCATACTACTCTTCGCCTGCACTTGTCGATGATCACCAGCACCACCAGTATCAACTATAAAAAATAATAACACATATGCATACAAAATACACTAGTGTTTCACTTTAATAAAAACAAATAGTTGAAAAGTGGACATATAAAAATAAATTATACAAAAAGTATTTAAAATTATTTAAAAATTTAGAAGATTTGAGAGAACAGTTTTTTAAACTTGGTTATATTTTTTTAATCTAGATATATAGATTTATTTCAAAAAATAAAGAAAATCCTTTTTTAAAATTAAAAACTATGATTAGAAATTAGAAACTATATTTTTACTTTTCTTCATTATTGCGCATAGACAGATATTAAAATGAGATAAACAAAAAACCAATACTTTACCAGAGATATTTAATTCTGTGATATATATAAAACATAAAATATTTTATAATTATGTACGTGTGAAGTATTTACTTTTCTGTAACCTTGTTTATAAGTATTTTTATATATGGAATAACAAAAATTAATAATCCCTTTTTTATAAACGCATTAGTACACATAAGTAATATAGCAACTTTTTAAAAAATGTAGTTATATATTTTTTTTATATCAAATAATTTCTTTATATAAAGAAAAATTCAAGAACATACTGAATATTTTATCAATTTTATCTTCTTTGACTATTAATATTAGAGAATAATTTTTACTTGAGACTTTTTGCTGTTGCTGACGTTGTGCCCCTTGTTGCTGAAGTGAAGTTGGTGCTCTTTGCTGCTGCTGTTGTTGCTGGGATTGGCTCTGGGGTTTTTGCTGCTGTGATTGTGGTCGTACCCATGCTGGTTGTGATTGAGTTTGTTGTTGCTGTGGAATTTGTTGCTGTAAATTCCATGCTTGTGGCTGGCCTTGTGGTGGTATCATCTGCTGCTGCTGCTGCTGCTGTGGTTGGCCCTGTGGTACTTGCTGCCATGGGCCACCTACTGCTTGTTGTTGCTGTTGTGATACTTGCTGTGGCTGTTGTACACTCCATGCTACTTTCTGTTGCTGTTGTGGCTG